>LBNU01038025.1:102428-133620 GCA_014162995.1 Artemisia annua | reverse complement strand
CATAAAATTAGGTTAGGTTTTAAAAAAAATCTAAAATTTTAAGAAACCCCTAGAAAACATAACATGTTATTAAAACAATCAAAAGATACGTTTGTTATTGGTTTTAGTAATCAATACATGTTATACATGGCTCGTGATTGCCCCCCACTTGGGTTAAAGAAAATTTAAGTACCATGAACAATCATATTAAATAAAAACAAAGTAGGCACATAATTTAGCGGAAGCATAAGATCAAGTATAACATTAATTATTAACTAAACGTAAAATAGAAAACATCCTCAATTGGCAATTCTTGATTGGGACTTGAACAAGTGATGAACCCTAATTAGGGTTTATGTAGATCTTTGTTAAACCCCTTACCTTTTTGTTAACGATCTCTTGATAACAACAATAGTGTGTTGTTACCTCGTTCTTGTACCCAAACCCCCCCCCACCAAACTAAACCTATTAAGGTTATGCAAGTAAAACAAAGAAACAATTTTGATTAAAAAATCGAAACTTAGGGACTAGGGTGCTCTGATCCGGATTTTGGAACCAAAGGAAGAGATGGAAGAGTTTAGGGATTAATTGTGTGTAGAGAGATTGAAATCCTAGAAATCCCGATTGTATTGTATAGGCTTTAGATATCTTAGAGTCCAAGTTTGACAGGATTGGATACGCCCAACCCTTGGCCGATCGGTTGGAAGCCCAAGGGGTGTTCCGGAGTCTTCTTGACTTTCCAAGCTTATCCACAATTAGTACTTTCCTTATCTTCGTCTAACCGGTCGTTAGTCATTTAACGGAAAACACTAACGATCGTTAAATTCTTGTGTTAATAATAAATATATAAAATACATTTATTATTATTCCTTAATACTCATTTGTATCGTGTGCAATCCCGAGGTCTCGCGTTCGATTCTAGACATTTACACGTTAAATATTTAACTATAATTTAACACGTAACGCCTAAATTGACATCTACGTAGCAAACAAACAAAGGAAACACATACCATACAAGGATCTACCTAAAAAACAACATGAAAAGCGATAACTTATACAAAAAACAGCAAACCCCATAATAAATAATCTGTCAAAAAAACCTAGCCAGAAAGCTTTAGATCTAACAAAAATAGACACAAACCTTGAAATGTACAAATAAAAAAGATCAAAACCCTTATTAATGTGACAAAAAACATGGACATTAGCAGCTGCCTAAAAAATAACGAGCCACTAAATAAAGTCGAAAACATGCACACACACAAAAACGTTTAATTGTTGGGAAAAAAAAGAAGCAAACCTTTAAAACTTACTTTAGAAGGTGCCTAATTTTCTTAATGTTGGAGCAAGTTGTTATAAGCAGAGAGGAAGAGGATGGATATATGGAGTGTGGCTGCTAGTGTGTAATGTTAAACTTAATATAAAGGAGCAAAGTTGTTATTAGGTTTGGGCAAAAAGAGAAGAAGACAATAACTACTCCGTACTATGCAACCTAATGCCCTCACCAACCAAAAGCTCTGTTGAAGTTGAATTAACACACCATCAGCCCCATCAGATATAGAACTGTACTACAGAAGCTATAAAAGTGACTAATGATGTAGGCTTTTGCTGTTGATTTAATCATTTTCTTACTACGTTGCATGAAAATATGAAAGACAAGAAAACGCTCCATAAAGTGTTTTCGAAAATTTGTATGCTTGGCAAGCTGTATTTTGGAGCGCTTTGTAGGTATTAGCAATAATTAGTGTTTAGCGTTTGAAAAGCTAAGTGCAACATTATATATTTTTGCTTAAACATTAGTTCAAAATTGCTACGGAAAAAAAGCATTGAAGTATAATGCTAATGTTTTGCAACAGGATTTTTGAGAAAGAATGGGAAAAAAAAATATTAAAATTAAAAGGTCTTGCACAAAAGAGTTCTATCATAAGTACAAAAATTTAAACCATAATTTTTTAAGCTAAACTGAAGTATAGCACAAAAATGTTATGCGAGTATGCACGTAAAAAGACATTTTTTTTTAAAGAAAAAATATACTCCGTATAATTGTACTAAAAGTCCAAAATGTAAAGTCTCTGTTGAAGTTAAATTAACACTTGCTCAAAAAAAAAAGTTAAATTAACACGCCTTCAGCCTCATACATAAATATAGCACTGTACTACACAAGCCATCAGAAGAAGTGATTAATGATAGGGTAGCTTTTGCTTTTGATTTATTCATTTTGTTTATATTCCATGAAAATATAAGACATGAAAACGGCCTAAATAGTGTTTTCGAATATTTGTATGCTTGGCGCTGTGTATTTTACAGCGTTTTGCATGTATTAGCAATTACAATACTGTTTAGCGTATAAAATACGGAGTATAAGTTTGTTTGAAAAGCTAAATGCAACATTTTAGATTTTTGCTTAAAAGCTAATTTAAAAATGCTACGCAAATAAAGCATTGAAGTATAAAACTACTGCTCTATGATTCCGCGTGCTTTTTTGGAAAAAAAAAAAAAAAAAAAAAAAAAAAAAAAAAAAAAACACCACCCTTGAAAGGCCTAGTACCAATTTCTCTTTATCATAAGAGCAAACACACTGGTAACCTGAGTTATTCTTTAACTTAGCGCCACGTCAGCTTTAACACAATAACCTTAACTCACGAAAAAACACCCACAACAATAACTCAACATTAACTCACTTTAACTCAACTTTTTGAGCCCCACTTTTATCATTTTTTCCACTTATTTAAACAAAATACAAATTAAAATAAATTACATTTTTATTCAAACAAATAACTAAAAATAAAAATTTTAGTTACCAAAAAAAAAACAAATCTTTATAAACCCACAAGTACCAAACTGCAAATACACAAAACCTCAATGACTAAAAAAAAATGTCATCTTCAACCTCGACACACACACACCTGCACACACACACACACACCCCTGCAACACACACTAAACACACACGAAAACACACCAATAATCAATTAAATCGGAGGAAAAGTAAAAAGAAAAGAAAATTAAATAACGCGGCGTTAGTTGCTTAACGAGCCGCGTTAACGCGGCCTTAACGCAAACGAACGCAATGGCTAACGTCCTTTAACGTGCGTTAAAGAGATGCCACGTAGGCTTTAACGTCGGATCGGCGTTACCGCTGCGAATGCTCTAAGAGCATGGAGTATGATCACTTGAGTTAAACCTTAACTCAGTACCACGTCAGCGTCATATCAGTTTTAACTTTTCAACCTTAATTAAAAAAATGCCCCTTATCATAACTCAACATTTTGGGCCCTATTTTTTTATAAAAAAAAAAAATAAAATTTACAAATTCAACCCCTAAATTAATAATTCATTTAATAAACAACATTACATTAATAAACTTAAACATTTTTACAATAAGAAATAAAAACTTGCAATCAAGTCCAATTTATATGTCAATAATAACAGAAACAACATAAATTTTGCAAAAATTGATATATGACTAATAAGCTCAAAAAATTTTGCAGCCCAAGCCCAACTATTTATAAAACCTAACCCTAAATACACCTCCTTCCTTCTCCGAATGCAGACACTATCTCCATCCTTCATCTCCTGCAGATGCCATCAAATCTAAAAAAAATAATAAAAAAAAAAAAAAAAAAAAATGGCATGTCCATTCTTCTCCAAACGCAACAATATATAGAGGACAACAAAGGGGTGATTTTTTATTATTATTTTTTTTTCCCTTTTAAATATGAAGGGTATTTTATTTTTTATTTTATTTTTTAAAGATGCCCTTAACGTTGTGCTAGCAGGTTAACATGGCTCCTTAATGTGACCCTTAACTCGAGTGGACGGTATGGTAACCTGGCTTTAAAGCATCGTGCGTTAAGCTTTCAATCACCTCTTGCGTGACCACACCGAGTGCTCCAAGTACTATAATCTAAACCATAACTTTTTAAAGCTAAAGTGGAGTAGCATATAAATTTTATGCGAGGTTGCACGTAAGAGAAAAGACACTTTTTGAAAAGAAACGAAAAAAATTACAATTCATGATTCAAAATCAGTTGCACCCATGCCTCTCCCGTCTCTCTCGAATGGTGAGAAAAGGAATCGATTACAATTTTCGTGTTTGTTCTACAAAAGGAATGGAAATGGAGAATGATTAGACCATTCCTTTTCCCATGTTTTGATTCTCTTTAAAATGTGAAGAATGACAGGAATGACGGAAATAAAGAGATACTCATTCTCGACTAAAAAACACGGAGAATCGAAAAGAGCTAAACCAAATATAAGGTAAATATAAATCAAGGCATATGCAACTATGCAAGGCACATGTTATCAGATTTAGAAAACAAACTTAAAACCCTAGCCTTTCTTTTTCTCTAGAACCATTGGCGATTAAACAATATCTTCAACAACCCGATGTTGCATGTCATCCTCATCACGCTGGTGCTTAATTTTATTCCTATTCGTGGGTTTTGTTAAACACTGTACGTCCTCATTTCGATTGCTGCTCGGAGTTATGCCGCTTGCCGTTGTACATTCTCGTCGTTTGTTGTATACTTCGACTGTTGCTCAGAGTTATGCCAGTTGCCGCTTGGAAATCTTTACTGGCTGTTGTTCGTAGAATGTTTTTGCATTTTAAACACTAAGATTCAAAGGTTTATTTTCACCTAAAATCGTTGTCATCTTTGTCTTCGTTACATGTTAATACCGATGAAAACTACTACTAGTAAATTTGGGGAAGTAAAATATAGTTGATTTGTTTTTTATTGTTACAATGTTCTTGGATCTTATCGTCTGAAATACTTAAAATTGTATGGCATCAATTATAACTGTAGCTATGATTACTTGTTTAAGTTTGTGGGTTTGCACTTCTTTGTCCAATCAAAGATTGGTTTAATGTATTGCTAGCTTAGTTTTCATTTCTTACAGTTGTTTTTCATTTCAATCTTTTTTGTTTTATAAACTACCATATTCAACATACTCCATAGTGTTCTTGGAAATGGCTTTACAACGAAGCAGGAAAAAACAAGTATTAAACTACGAGTATTAACATGTGTTGTTTGCAGATGTTGGTATTGTTATACTAACTCCGTCCCAAAATTATTGTCTACAGACAAAAAACATACAGTTTTAGAAAAGCATCATCATTATAACTTTCTCTTTCTTACTTTTTGCACAAAGACAGTTTTACCCTTAACCAATTAATTTCTAACTTCTTTAAAGTTTGTAATAATAACATCAAATGAGGGTAATATGGTAAACTTGATCTATATCCCTATCTATTTATGGAAGTGGACAATTATTTTGAGACGACCGAAAAAGAAAAGATGGACTATAAATATGGGACGGAGGGAGTAATATATTGCATAATATAAAGAGTACAATCATATGCATGTGCAAAGATAAATGTAATGTTATTTAACAAAAAAAGTATATACATTACATTTACGAACTGATCATACTTCAAAAAAGCATTTAATCAACGTAACAAAAAATCAACTTATTTTTTATATTCATTCTTTGGCGCGCTAAACACGGGAATGAATTCTCTAATTCATTCTCGTACTCTATTCCCTACTTACTCCAAACAGTAGAATCATTTCTCTTTTTTTGATGTCATTATCTTTCTCTGCGATTCCATTCTGCACCTCATTTCCATTCTCTACGATTCAGTCGTACCAAACGTCAGATGTTTTTGTATTACTCCTTCATCTCAAAATAAAAGTCCACTTTGAAAATACACAAAGTTTTATATATGCTCACTAACTACAATATTCACCGATCAAATATTATTTCTATCAACTAATTTCTTTTTTATTAGTTTGAAATGTGAAGCATATACTTATTTTGAGTCACACTAACATAAACGAAAACACTTGTGTTAAGACACAAAAGTATGTAATATGATATGTGCTATAAGAAAAATAAATAAATAAATAAAATAAAATAAAACCCTTATCTGAGAGCAAATTTTGATATAACACAATCTAAAAACTCTCAACTTCACCTAATGCTCCTAAACTAAAAGATGTATGTAACTAAGGCTGACGCAGCCGTTAGGTCGAGCGATCAGTCAACCGATTCGATCATCGGTTGCGATTGATGTAGGCACTCGGTCGACTACCGTCGGCCTGCCTTTTTTTTTTTTTTTTTTTTTTTTTTTTTTTTAAAGTTGAAAGTTCAAGCATGTTAATGAACCAAAATTTGAAAGTTCAGAGCACGTAGTAGAACAAAATAAAAGTTCGTTTCTATTATATAGCTAAAACCGAATAACTAATAACCAATGTTTTAGTTTATTTTCGGGCTTATGTGTTATATGACGTTCAACTTAATTTCAGAATCATGAGTTTATATTATGACTTAAAATGAGAGAAAATGATCTCGTATCTAAAAAGCGACAAGTTTGGCTTACCATAAATAAGCAAAAACAAACACCGTTTCTTGAAATAGCCTCAACTAAAAGTAGCAATTCATTAAACACTAACATAACCCAAAAAGTATAAGCATACTGCAGCAACCAAGATCAATATAATACCTATCAAAAAATAAGATTGATAAAAATAAACAGTGAACGTGCCGGAGTGGTTATCGGGCATGACTAGAAATCATGTGGGCTCTGCCCGCGCAGGTTCGAATCCTGCCGTCCACGTTTTTCATTCTTTTACTTTTGCAATACCAGAATTTACAGAAGTTGTCCCCAAACTATCGGCTTATTTATAAAATTGGTTGGTACTTAATTATCATTTTGATTGATGGTTAAAAGTTTGTAGCCACACAATTCAAATAAGATGGAGAAATTTAAAGGGAGATGCATCTATTTTTGTAGGTGCATCTCAAATGTGTGGTTGTGGTTTCTTCTTATCCTTCTTATTTTAGTTTTTCTTCTCATTTGATCCTAAGCCTTGATGGTATGCCAAAATATCTGTAATATTTTTAACCATTTCAAAACATAGTTATAACTCATGAGATTAAATTCATTCATAACATTTTCTTAGAAAAAATAATCCAACTATGTATTGGTTTTGCACTTCTTTTACCTGTAAGAGATTAACTTGCTTGATAACATCTTCCGACTCTATGGACTTCGTTTCTAAATCAAAAAAGTACACGTTTTGATAAATCTCATCGCTCGGTGGATGAGAAGTATTTCATAAACAATGTGACCAGCTAAAGTTTGGATGAGAAGTATCAGCTAAACCTTTTGGAGACAAATAGTCAATGTATTTAGCGACGACAGGTGGGGCCCAAACAAATTCAACTCCAATGCTTGACCGCATGGGTCCACTTACCTTTAACAATGAGACGTGTCGTCGATAAAGTTAGTTTTCAAAAGTAAATAAAAAAACTTCTATTTAAATATATATTTAATTATATAAAAATATAAATTATTAAAATAATAATATTTTATTAGGTTGGACGCCTCTAGCGACGACACGTGTCATCGCTAAAAGTGGCCGTAGAAAAAAATCCAACAAAAACCGCTGCATTTCTAGATTTTTTGGGGAAAAAATCTACCAAATATCAACCTGTAAATCACCCTAAACTATTATAAAAAATTAGTTAAATTCATCCATCCATTTTTCATTCCAAAACAACCAAACGAACCCATAATTTTAAAAAATAACTATACAATTAAGCCAATACTAATATGAGAATCCACAAAATGATGTCAATATAAATACAAATCACAAACTAAATCCCTAATCTCATTACAAGCAAAACAAAAAAAAGAATCCAATATATATTTTGTAGTTTTCTAATAGACACCAGTATGGATCAGTAAAGATCCGTTAAAGGATTCTAACTGGTTTTGACCAATCCAAAATAAGAAAAGATTGATGAAATTGCAATTAGTTATCAAAAGCAGGAAAAGTTGTTATTTAATATGCTGAACGATTACAGAGAAGAGAGAAAGTGAAAATTCACAAACAAGCTTATATCAAATGGAAAGGAAATGGTGATATTTATAGTTGGGTTGAGGCGGGGATTTCTATTGAGGACCCATGTGCTTATCACGTGACTTATGTTGACTTTTGGGTTGACTTCCCAAATGACCCATAACATTTTCCTTCTTAAAGTAGAAAGGAAATGCAAATTAAAATTTTCCTTTTAAATAAACGCACCCTTAATGTTTCACATTGCATATTATAATTTGAGACTAAAAAAGTTTACCATGCAAACTGATTCAGTGTTACTGTTTATTACGACTTAAGGTCCAAAACTTGAAATCGGGAGATCCAAAACCTGAAAGTCGGGACCGAGTAACTCCGTATCACACGTGGTCCAATCTTTAAAATCGGAAAGTCCAAAACAAAAACAATAAGGTCCATTCCCAACAGTCCTTTACCATTGTGTGAACTCGTAGCAAGCCTTGAACCATTCAATAAACCCTTTTTGGCCAATTGAACAATCCAACCATTGTGATCTTTCACACGTGGACCATCCAATCCAACCTGTATCTTGACCCGGATGCAGGCTTATAATTTGACATGCCATCTTCATCTATGATTTAAGGTTCTTTATATTGAAATTTGGCCAATCTCAATTCTTTTACTGTGTTTTATTCACATCAAATATAATGTTATTATAACTATATAACAATCAGCGGGCTCTTGGTGCTGTTGCAAAAAAAAAAAAAAAAAAAAAAAAAACTAAAACTACTGTAGCACAACAGTAAAAACATTGTAGCAAACAGTACTAACGGTCGTTAGTTAATTAACGACTGTTAACTAACGACCATTATCTTTAACATTTTTGAAAAAAATCCATACGAAATTGGTCTTTCATCTTAGAGGTTCGTTGCAAATTTAGTCCTCACATAATTTACATAATTAGTCCTTCATGTTATACATCCATTGCAAAGTCGATCCTTGGTCCTTTATGTTATACTCCTGTTGCAAAGTCAGTCCTTGATCACTAACTTCGCAATTAAACGCTAATGTTAGGACACTTTCCGCAAAAAATTTAAAAAATCTTTCCAATAATTTTGTGTTTAAAATGCCCGCGGCAACGCGCGGCTTACATCCTCGTTCTCATCGATTATAGATGCTTGATATTCTTACACCATATGAATGCATAACGTCCTAGATATTAATATAAATATATCATTGAATAAAAAGAGTTAAAAAGGTTTTGACATAACCAAAATTGTCTCAAAATAAAAATAGAGTGAACAACATTTTTGCAAGCATATTAATGAACCAAAATTTGAAAGTTCATAGCACGTACTAGAATGAATTAAAAGTTCGTTTCTATTATACAGCTAAAACTATTTAATTTACCAAACCAATATTTTAGTTTATTTTCGGGCTTATGTGTTATGACGTTCAACTTAATTTCAGAATCATGAGTTTATATTATGACTTAAAACGAGAGAAAATGATATCGTATCCAAAAATTGACAAGTTGGGCTTAAAAATAAGCTAAAACAAAAACCATCTCTTGAAACATTCTCAACTCAAACTAACTATTCATTAGATAATGGGGTTACTCACAATATAAACTTTCTTATATAACTATACTAAAATAATAGCATGTATGTATGAAATATACATTGCATATAATGTTCAAGTTGGAGAATAGATAAATTGGTATTTCACTCTACCACCGAATTTTCGCAAAATCTAAGACTTGCAAGTTGCTTCCACTTGCATCATTTTCTTGTAAGTTTCATGCATGTTATATCATATATAAGTTTTCCTATAAATAGTCACCACCAAATACTTGTAAGTTTTCCTATACTAAGGACAAACAATTCCTCTTAACAATTAACATTCTCTAGCTACCGAGGGGTTTGGGTCACGGGTCTAGATAAGTTTGAGTTTATATGGGTTGAGGTCTAGATGGGTCTGTTAGAACATGGTTCTAAATGGATCGGGTTTAGATGCGTTGGGTCCGGGTCTAGATGGGTTTTGGTCCGTTCGAAAAGATTTTTTTTTTCTTTTTTTCTTTTTTTGTTTTGAGTAAAAGATGAAAAAAGTGAGAAAAAAAAGGTAAATTTTTTTACCGCCTAAACCCGTTGGGTATTTATTACGTAGTATATAATTGCATTTTTTATCAAATACCCAATTAGACTCATCTATAATATTTAGTGAGACCCAACTATACCCATCATCTACTAGATATTTACCCATATATACCCATGTTTAATCGATAGGTCTCAAATTGTCACCTCAACTCAAATCTCTAGCTTTGTATTCATAATTTCATATCAAAAGCATTTAACCATTTTTATTAACTAAAGTATCCAAGTACGCTTATGAATATATTACTAGGTGATCAAAACTAACTTGAATCGTCAGAGGGGATTCTCACAGGCTCAGCTCGAGGACCTCTCTAACAATCTTTCTTTATTTTTTCAGAACTGTTATCGAAGACTCAAAACCAAGGTCAACACAAGTCATATGGCCAGCTCGTCACCTTGACGAATGAGGATTTCGGTAGCATCATTAAACATTAACATAACCCAAAAAATATAAGCATACAGCAGCAACAAAGATCAATATGTGCACACATTACTAAACCATGTTATTCCTGAGTTAAGCAAATTGTTAAAGTAGTATCATTAATTCAAATTGAATTTAAAAACATAGATTGATTAAATAAACATATAAAAAGTGGACGTGCCGGAGTGGTTATCGGGCATGACTCGAAATCATGTGGGCTTTGCCCGCGCAGGTTCGAATCCTGCCGTCCACGTTTTCCTTTTTTTATTTTTTACTTTTGCAATAAATTTTTTTTTACAGAAGTGGTCCCCAAACTATCGGTTTGTTTTGGTTGGTAATTTGATCTTCTACATCTATGCCAAAATATCTGTGATCTTTAACCATTTCAAAACATAGTTATAACTCATGAGATGACATTTCATTCATAATATGTCTTGGTTTTTCACTTCATACTAAGAGCATCCGCAATGCACAAACTATCAATAGCTTTTTACTATTACTAAAAGTCTTTTGAAAGGGTTTTTTGGCATTGTAGCGAAAGCTTTTTGAAAAGCTTTGTAGAAAGACTTGGCAAACTCAAAGTCTTTCTTCAAAGTCTTTTACATTAAACATGAGAAGCATTAAATGCATTAAATGCAAAAAGTCATTAAAGACTTTTTGCATTGTAGATGCTCTAACTTGCTCGATAACATCTTCCGACTCTATGGACTTCGTTTCTAACCCAAGAAAGTACATGATTTGATAAATCTCATCGGTCGGTGGATGAGAAGTATCAGCTGATGAAAAACAATGCGACGAGCTTTTAACATTATTAATATGAGAATATCGAGCCTACTAAACCTAACAAGCTTGTTTAAATTTGTTTCCCTCGTCTTTTCCGTATATTGCTAACTTTTTTCCCTATGCCCTCTTTTATACTTCCTCGTTTTGCATACGTGAAAAGAAGAGCTCCTGAAACAATGGGGTGGTTTAACCGGAGCATAAGAGTGACACCATTGTGCATATTTTGAATATGTTAAAATCAACCCATCACATAGTTTGGGATTATATCCTTCATTTTTTGACCTTGAATCAGCTTACTTTTTTCAAATGAAATATATCCTCCAAATATGTGGTTACCTTTGTGTTCTTAATTTGAACTTATGAAAACATGAATGCTTGTAAAAATGGTATTGTCCCAAATTTGCTACCTCGGGAGGAGGTTTCATCTTAATTGGATGCATAGTATTGTCAAAGTGTCCTGAAACGTTACACCCAACATTTTAGGTAACTTTTATTAACGGCATCTGGTAACAAATAGTGAGTTGATCACCAACCGCCGCCAAATGTAGCCCCGCCTTCGTGACTGTGTGACATGGTAGATGTTCTTGGGGGTATGGTATGTTACAACAGATTCTTCCTTGTGATACCATAGGCAAAAGGAAATTGTAAGTGTCCTCAAACGATTGGACGCCAATACTTACAATTGTAATGGGTATACATTTTTGATAAAACATGTGAATCAAAAACGTTTTCTTAACTTAAGTCTAAGAATTGTTTTATATTTATGTGTCAACTTGTCCGTTTTAGTCTAATATGCAACCTAAGTGGATTGAGAGCCAAATTAGTCCATACATTGAAAAAAAAATTAACAGCGTTTTGGTTTTATGATAATAAACGTTAATTAACAAGATCAAAGTTATACATGAGCCTCTTTTTAGCTTTGATTGAACTTTGTAGTGGAAGCAGACAAGTTGTGGGTTAATTTGTGGCCAATACAGTGAGAGCCTACATACCGAAACTAATCAATCCCATTAACACTTATTGATCCAGTGATTTGTGCTAAATTCTTACAGTTCTTAACTTAAACCACTTGTCAGAGTTGATGCATGTTCAGAAAATGCATAACCAAAGGTGAAATACATGATGCGTGTTACATGGGAATAGCAATAAAACCAAAGCAAATTATAACAAGTAACGCTAATGATGTACAATAAACCAAACCAGTACAAACATTTCAGAAAATATTTGATCAACACTAGTTAGTAAGCAAACGGTTAAGGCAACAACCACTGTAAGAGTATATTTATTGTAAGGAGATGGATCTAGATGATGCATGTAAGTTAACAAAAGCAAAGGAAAGTGATGATGATGATAATAACATAGCGTTCGATGGAATTTATACAAACATTTCATTATATCTTATATCAACACCTAGTAATTTGACGGTGAAACCCATAAACGAAGTGGTATTTAATTGTCACCAGAAGCAGTTTTAGGATTTGGATCCTCGTGAGGGCGCTTGGGAGAGGGTATTTCCAACGATGAGTAATCTGCCACAAAGGATTCGAAATCTGTTAGATAACCAACAAAAATGCAATAATATATAAGCCAAAGAAATTCAATTAAAATGTTAATTTGACTTGAAGTTTATCTTTGATGATGTCAAAATTGCTTCACAATCGCAGCATGAGAATGTTTTATTTATGTAACAACCCAAACAAAAGAGAGAGAAACAGATTTTGGCTATATACTACCTATCTGCTTCCGCCGTTCAAAAAAAAAAAAAAAAATTTAAAAAAAAAAAAAAAAAAAAAAAAAAATTACCTATCTGCTATGAAAATGTTCTAGTTTCTTAGTTTTTACAGCAAATATAACATCTTGCAGTTCTATGATTGTATACATTTGATCGACACCAGTAAGCAAACAGTGAAAGGCCACAACCACTAAAAGAGGGTGCTTATGAATTACTGTAGTAAGTTATAGAACCACATTTACCAGCGTCAGTTTCTTCTGATGTCCCAGAGTTTGAATCATCATCACAGGGACGCTTAAGACCAGATCCTACGCATTCAGCTTGAACTTTGGTACCTATTAAATAACCAGCACAAACATCATGATAAGCCAACGCTAAACAAAAATCTAATTCAATAGTTAGGGAGGTTTCAATCGACCTTTGGTACCCTTCAAGCAACCGACACAATAAGAAGAATAACATGACCATAAATTTAGTTACAACTTGAAAAATAAGTTGACTTTAATATTAACAATTACATGTAGTAATTCAAAATGGGTGAGATAACATGCTTTTGAGTTTTGACCAAACATTAACAAATACATGTAGTGATCAAATGGTTCAAAAGCCAAGCAGCATAAAAAGTGTTAGCAGATCAAACTCACCCGTTGCTGCTGCTTCTGCTGCTTCATGTTTTCTGCGAAGGATCAGCTTCTTCTTCATCTGTGGGTCTATAAAGATGCGTGGGATAGGGGCTGTAAAAGATTGATAAGTATTAGACGGTTGTAGCAATAAACTGATGTGTCAATTAAAATTAGTTTTTAAACATCCATTCAAGTTGATAACGAAATACATAAGTACTTTGCAAATTTAAGTACCCTTGCGGTTAAAAATAACATGCATATAAAGAGACAGTGATTTAAGAAAAAAAAACACTCACGCCTTGCCGCTGCTTCTGCTGCTTGCCTTGCTTCTAAAGCTGCGACCGCTGCTGCTCTGCGTTCTTGGTAAGTATCCAAGTACCTCTGGAATGAGGGTGGGGGAATATCTATAATAATTATAAAATTAGAAAAAAAAATATATATGTGTGTGTAATTAATTAGTGAAAATGGTGAAATTAAAAACAATTACCAGATGGAGGTAGCTTACGAATATCCACGTGGCACAGTCCAGGGCAGTTGGGGTCAACAACAAAGGTAGGATCGGGCGAATAATAACCAATAGTATCTAGGGGGCGTTTGATACCTATCAATCAATTAACCCAAATTCAGCACTAGACTTATTATGATAATGACTTATATAAATAGTTCTTCTTATTCCTAACTCTAGCTAGAAAATACACTATGGTGCGTTATAATGCATCTAAGATTATAGGGATGTATCTAATTTAGGTCGGTGCATCTCGGATTTGCGGTTACAGTTCTTCTTATTCCTTCTTATTTTAAGTAATATTCTTATTTGATCCTAACTCTATATAAATAAATGAATAATTAACCTGTTGCTGCTTCTTCCGCTAAACGTTGGCGTTTTGCTTCCTCAATCCTCTTCAGCTCCGCTGGTGAGCCTTTTATCGTGGGCTTAAGAAACTTGTAACGTTTGGTAGTAGCTATAAATCACATCAACAAACAAACAAAAAATAAATATTCATCAACATCATAAAACATAATTTGAAAACAAAAACATGTGAGTATATAATTATACTTACGAAATTTCATGACAGGGCCATACTCGGGCAAATCTTTTCTCAACAGTGCTTTGATTTCTTCACTCAGTTTTGGTGTAACACAACCACCGAACGGCAAGTTAGGAATAATCGTTGGATCATCCATCCCTTTGCTTTGATTAATTACTTACTTTTTTAGGGGGTTTTTAGGGTTTTAATAGTCGTTTGTGTTTTCAAACTTTGTTCAGATAATGGATAGTATATATATAGGTTACGGTCGGTTGCTAGTTTCTTACAACTTTCACTTTGCCCCCTTCTCTATCTATCAGTTTCTCATTATTCACAAAATTTGGTTTGACGGGCGTCAAAGGAGCGATTTTCACATGTTTTCTGTGAACTAAGAAAGTTGAGATTAAACTCTTGACCTATTTTACAAAAGCCTTAACCCTTCTGGTCTCACAAGAACGTTTGCGCTTGGGGATAGGTGATCTTAGGATGGGCCCAAAGTAAGTTGTTGCGCGTCGGGTTTGAACTTAAGACATGTTTGAACTTGAAAAGTCAATTTCTCAATGTTACATTAACAAAGCATATGAAAAATACGCTAGTAATACATTAGAGCACTCGTTACCATGGCAATAATGACTTACTTACGACTTACCAATTGAATTGAACTAGAAGAACGAAAAACGTCACCACTTCAATTCATTATACAAGTTCTGTTGTTTGCAACAACATGCTAAACCGGCAAATGAAAGCTTTATAATCAATGTAAATTGTACTGTAGGGCAATGATATGATACAAGATGAATGTTGGATGCATAGTTATAAAAGCTCACGAAATATCAAATAGCCACTTTATACACTATACACTAAATCTAAGCATAATGTAATAAGTACAGAGTTGACGAATTAGTAATCAAAAAGTGGACGTGCCGGAGTGGTTATCGGGCATGACTAGAAATCATGTGGGCTTTGCCCGCGCAGGTTCGAATCCTGCCGTCCACGGCTTCATTTTTATTTTTTCTGTAATGTCTGACGTGTAGAAGAACTTACAGAACCGATCCACGGTTCACCACCGGTCTCATCCTTTTAACCCGTGTCAAACTATCTTGAATGTTTTTAGCCATTTCAATTCATTGTTATAGCCGTAACATAACATTCCCTCGATAAAACTATAAAGATAAAGAGTGTAAAGGTCGATGGATTGCCATAGTTTAGACTTTCGTTCATTATCACTTGGTTCGGTCTCATCCTTCTTAACCCGTGCCAAACGATCTTGAATGCTTTTAACCATTTCAATTCATTGTTATACGTAGTAGCTCGTAAACATAACATTCCCTCAATAAAACTATAAAGATAAAGAGTCTAGAGGTCGATATCGGATACATTGTCACAGTTGAGACTTTTAGTTGTCTTTCAAAAAAAATAATAATAATAAAATAAAAAAATGAGACTTTTAGTTTGTTGTCACTTGGTTAATAGGATACTTTTGATACAGTAGACTAGATGCATGTTAATTACAGTCTGTTAGTTACTGTTATTAATCAATTTATCCTTTTGAGTTTGAACCAAATCCCCCAAAATACATTGTCAAATAACAAAGTGCAAAAATTTGGATCTGTACGCAAGTATATTCTTCTGATATCAGAAGTAACAAATTGCTCTGCAACTAGTCTAAAAAAAAAGGGTCTCATTTTTTCACTTCTATTATCGTTATAAAAGTTGAACCTGCTTTATCACATCTTCTACCTTTATAGACTTTGATTCTGATCCAAGAAGGTACGCCATTTGATAAATCTCACTGGTTAGTGGATGAGAAGTATCAGCTGCTGAAAAACGATGTGATGAGCCTTTTACATTATGGATATCGACCCAACTAAACCCGACAACCTTCTGTACATTCTTTACCCTCATCCCTTTTCTTATATTTCCAACTTGTTCCCAGTCCCCTCTTTCTGCAAAAATATTCGACATCAGTACATACGAACCCGATTCTTTAGGCTCCATTTTCAATAATGCTTCCGAGACCCGTTTTCCCATTTCCATATTTCCGTGCACTTTACATGACCCTAACAAGCTTTGCAACATGGGTAGCCCGACTTGACCTGGGTGTTGACTTAAAAAGTCTTCTGCTTCCTTTAACCGACCCGCACGCCCATACATGTCCACTATGCATGAATAATGTTCTGGTGTTGGCTCGACTTTATAATGTTTGACCATTGACTCAAACACTTCTTTCCCTTTTTCCACCATTCCCTTTCTTGCGCATGCAGTTAACACGGATAAAAAAGTTATTGAGTCGGGCTCGAAAGATTGGTTCTTTATCTCTTCGTATAAGTTCATTACAGATTCATAGTCTCCATGTCTTGAATGTGCAGATATGATTGCGGTCCATGCAACTTGATTCTTTTCCTTGATTTCATCAAATACTTTACAAGCTTCGTTTATACTTCCTCGTTTTGCATACATGTCAAGAAGAGCTCCTGAAACAATTGGATCGTTGTTTAACCCGAGCTTAAATAAATAAGAGTGGCAACATTGTCCATATCTTAATGAGATAAATTCAGAAGACGCAATTGCACTCAACACACTCCCGAATGTGTACTCATTCGGTTTTGAATCTGTGATCATAGTGGAAAATGTCATTAAAGCTTCTTGAAACATCTTGTTTTGCGTGAACCCTGAGATTAAAGCATTCCATGATATGATCACTTTGTGCTCCATTTCTTGAAAAACATTGATTGCGTCTTTCATGGACTCAAACTTGGCGTACATGGTAATGAAGCTATTAGCAACCACCAGCTCTGATAAAAAGTTTGACTTTATGCAAAGCCCGTGAACCGTTTGACCTTCATTCACCATACTGTTCTCACATATGGCGTGAACCAACCCAACAAACGTAACCTCATTCGGATAAACACCGTCTACCCTCATGTCATTGAATAATGATACAGCATGTTCCTCACTTATAGAAATCATAGTCGTCCACGACACTACATTACGATTGACCATACCCTCAAAAACCAATTTTGCATCTTTAATTAGTTCAGATTTCGAATACGTGGAGATCAAAACATTGCAAACGGATTCATGTGTTCCGTACCCCCTTTTAATAGCCAAACTATGTATCTGTTTCCCAAGCGCCAAGTTTCTAGCATGCCCACAAGCTGAAACCGCACTTGTAAACGAAACATGATCAAGCTTCATTCCTAATCTAATCATCTCAACAAAAGTCGACAGCGCTTCCACCCCATAACTTCTTTCCTGACTATAACCCGAAAGCATAGCATTCCACGACACTAAATCCTTACTATCCATCTCGTCAAACACCTGTTCCGCTTCAACTATCCGTCCCCATTTCGAGTACAACGTCAAAAGTGCATTCGCTATAAAACCTTCACACTGCATTCCATTTTTCACCACAAGCGACTGCAACTGAACTCCAAACAAAAACTCCTCACAATCCGCACAATGAGCCAACGCACTCGTATAAGTCACCGCATCAAAACCAACCCCTAAATAATTCATCCGACACGCAAACCCCAACGCCTCATTCCCATCCTTAAACCCCGACAACAAAGTGTTCCACGACACAATATCCGGACTAACCAAGTCCTCAAACACAACCAACGCCCGATCAAGCAAACCCGCCTTACAATACATATGCATCAAAGAATTATTAATAGCCAAAAAAGAATCAAGCCCTGAAGTCACCCCAAATCCATGTATCTGACCCCCGAGCTTCGGGTCACCACGACACGCCTTAACAGCAAGTGTAGTGGAAACTTCATCAATATGAGCAACACCCAGATCACAAAATTCCTTTTTAAAGATTTCAAGAGCTTGAAAAGGGTGGTTTTGGTGTAGAAAGGTGAGCATTGAGTGAGGCAGAGAGGCGAAGTTTCGTTGAGGCGTTTTATCGAACAGTTGGTGTGCATTTTGAAATGAGGGGAGTTTAGTTGCTGTGTGGAAACGTTTTTTGAAAAATAATTGGCGGGTAATCATTAATGATGATGAATGATAATGAAGGTTTGGTTTTTATGGGGTTTTGTTCATGGGGGATTAGTGGCAAAAGAGGGTTTTGTTAATGAGAGATTAGGGGTTTAAGGAGGGTTTTGTTAATAAGAGTTGCAGTAATTTTTGTGAAAAAGAAGGTTAAAAGTGTTTGTTTTAGCTTTTATAAGGGCTTACTTATGTTGGTCAAAAGTCGGGAACGGTCAGATTAACCTGGTGAAATCGTGAAGATTTGAGTCAAAAGGTCAATTTTTTTGAGTAATTGAAGATGAAAAACCTCATTCATTTACCGTTTACGTCTTGTTGGCTTATATAATATACTCTCTCCATCTTAAAATAATTGTAAATCGACAAAAACCAAACGGTTTAAAAGAAACATAACTATTACTGTTATCTCTCTAATACTTTTTGCAAAATAACAGTTTTGCTCTTAACTAATTAATTACTACTTTTTAAAAGTTTTTAATAGCAATTTTAAGTAGCAATATTAAGTAATCTCGATCAAATATTTTTAGTAATGAACAATTAATTTAATACAACCCGAAATGAAAATGTAAATAAATTTATTTTGGCTGTAAAGAAAGCAATGCATTCAAAAGAGAATTATTTGTCACATTTTTGAGAACTAACGTCACTTCTAAAGGTTTTCTTTTCATCAGCTGTATGAGTTACAGTTTCTTTAAGTTTACAAGCGTTATTTTTCAACTTCCCTCATATTCTAGCATAAGTGATCCAAACACTTATGAAAAAGGCTATTCATCATAATTCACAAGCTATAAGCCATTTATTGAACACGAGCGTATGCCCACAAAATAAACTTGCAAAAACACCACCTAAACATGATCTACAACAGACCATTCATAAACACAAGTTTGGACAATAATCAACAGAACCATATTTTTAAACAGCTAAAGCATACGATGATAACCAAAGATTTCTAATGTGTGACACAATCCTATGAACATAAACAGTAATATATCTTAAAACCATAAATAACCAAGAAGCATAAGCAAGATGGATATTTCGTAATAATCAAAAGAAACCATCCATCCAATATCTTGGATGTTACTCTTAGAAGCTTTACAACTGTTTCCTCAATACAAAAATCTACCGATTATGAGGACAATGCAAAGCAGATGTCTAAATCGACCTTGTAAATAGTCTAAAGTACCAGCTATATAGTAATAAACTTCTATACCACCACCCGATATCTTCAACTTGTTAGCAAAAAGTACTGGACCTAAACCAGATTACAAAACAGGTGGCAGCCCATATCAATTACTCACTCCCAGCCTCCAGCAACGATGGACTCGTACCCGTGTCCAGCGTCAGCACTGCCATAAGAACGTGCAGAGTAGTCATAACTGTCAGAAGTCGTGCCATAGTCGGTGTTTCCATAAGAAGTGTCATTCCCATTACCACCAGCAGGCGCACCATAATCTGAAGTCCCATATGAGGCATTGTTACCGTAACCACCAGATGCTCCATAATCTGAAGTCCCATAAGATGTGTTGTTACCATAACCGCCAGAAGACGCTCCATAGTCTGAATTTCCATAAGAATTAGTAGCACTGTAATAATCATCAGAACTCCCATTGGAGTTGTCGTTTCCACTCCTGAAATCACGACCACCAAACTTACTAGAGCCACGGCGATGATCAGCAGAATCAGAATAGCTCTCAGCATATTGAGCAAGCCAATCTGGTGTTTCTTGTTTAGCTTCTTTCATCAGCTCAGAAATACCTTTAGCAACAGATGAGTTCTTATCATTGAAGAAAGCAGTAGCAATTCCTGATTTACCCGCACGACCAGTCCTCCCAATTCTATGAACATAGCTATCAATGTCACGTGGCAAATCAAAGTTGATAACATGAGCAACACGTGGGATATCAAGTCCTCTTGAGGCAACATCAGTAGCAACCAAGATTGGTGTCACGCCATTCTTGAAAAGTTGCAACGCTCTTTCCCTTTCCTGTTGGTAATTTATCAAGCACACAGGTTTAGTATAAGATCTAAAACTGACTTTTTTTTTGGCATGTTTAAAGATGTTAATCAATGATATAATAACTTACAAATTGCACTTTGTCACCATGGATAGCAGTGGCAGGGAAACCGCTCCTGCATAGCCAGTTTTCTAGAGTGTCTGCACTTCTTTTGGTCTCGACAAAGACCAAAGTCAACGAGTTCTGAATCAAGAAAACATGTTTCAAATCAATCAAAGCAAAAAATCAAATGAAAAGGCTGAATCCAAATGTGAATGCCGTATACCTTTCCGAGGTTTCCATTAGCTCTCTGTTCTTGCAGAAGATTTCTCAAGTGATCCTTTTTGTCCATTTCTTCAACAAACACTATTTTTTGTTGAATCAGATCGGTGCTGGAGCCAACTCTTCCCACAGAAAGGAATATGTAGTTTGATAGAAAATCAGAAGCAAGCCTCTGCAGTATAAACATTATGAGATGATAATATGCATTCCCGATCAGATAATAACTGAATAAACCAAACTTAACGTTATAGTGTTTGAATAAGTTTACGTTGTTTAAAAATGTAACAATAAAATCTTGTCTGCAAGACAAATGTTGACTAAGTAGAAATTTAACAGGACCTATCTGATTACGAGTATAATTTAGCATAGTAAGAAGCAAGCTATATTCAGTCAATGGGGTGTTTGGATTGCATATTATTAGCACATACTTATGACTTATAAGCACCTTTGAATAAGCACTTAGCAATGTGCGTATTTTATTCAAAATGTTATCAGAAAAACCACTATCAACCCAAACACTTCAAAAGTGCTTCTTTTCTTTACAGAAACAAAAGAAGCCAGTTATCTCTTTAAATATGCAATCCCAAACACCCTTCAGATAATCAGAAACGGAACATTTTATCCAAACACAAATAATTTTACTAATCATACTATTCAAGTTCAATATTTGATAAGCTAAGTAAGGGACTAACTTGAATTTCAGACGGAAATGTGGCACTGAAAAGCATTGTTTGTCTGCGACCAGGTGGAGGCATGTCCATACGCTCGACAATCTTTCGAATCTGGGGTTCAAACCCCATATCCAGCATTCGATCAGCTTCGTCTAGAGCCAAGTATTTGATTTTCTTAAGTGAGATTTTTGATCTTTCAATCATGTCTGTTAGTCTTCCTGGAGTAGCGACTAAGATGTCCACACCTCTTTCAAAGCTTCTCAGCTACATAAAATCCAATTACAAAAAAATGCAGAGAATCAGGATTAGTGTATTTAAGAAATAATTTAGTTCGGTGTTAAAGAAAATCGTAACATAATACTAACCTGGTTGAAGACTGGTGCGCCTCCATATGCAACAGCAACTTTCACATTTGTTTGATAACAGAACTTTTTAGCTTCTTCAAAAATCTGACATAATAATGTTTGAGGTTAGAATTTGAATGTCACAGTAAAGACTACACATACAAAAGCACAAACGGATGTCTTCACGTGAAATGAAATAAATGAATAATCAAAATCAGAGCATGTTTGGTGTAGCAATTATAACAGACGCTAAAACGTTTGACAAATTTTTACTATTCAAAGATTTGCATGTAAAACAGCTCAATGTAGACAAAATCGTTGAAGCTACACCACGAACTAAATGTTTACATCAGTATATCGAAACACATGCAAATGAGTATCTATGCCTTGAAAATGCAACTTTCAAATAATCTCTTTCGAAACACATTCAATAGTTTCAGTAAGAAAAACTACACTTTAGAGTTATATATCTTACTTATAACAAACACATAAATGAAACTATCATTTTCAAAATCCAATCAAAGCATCACCAAAACCCTTTAACACATACTACAGAAAATTGGAACGTAAAATGCAACAAATCCAAACACCCCCGAAACCAAAATGCTCATACCAAAACTGATGTTTCAGATGACCAGTCCCGAATAAGATAGTGAATATCTATAACTTACAACTCAAGTATAATTTTCAAAACCCAATCGAAACACCCTAAATCCTTGAACAAACATAAACAGTACACCAACTTAAAGCTTCAAATGAAGCATAACAAAACCAACAATCATATTTTACATTACAAACACATTGAAAATTGATCATCACCCATACATATATAAGAGTTCAAGTAACAAAATCCGATAAAAATGCATCAAAATACAACAAAATAAGCTAAGACTAATTAACACCTTAAAATGTAGCAAATGAAACAGAATAAAACACCCAAAAAATCGATAAGAAAAGCAAATAATCATCATCGTCAATTCGTCATCCATGAATATTCTAAAAAAATTCAAACGCGCAACATATCAAAACAAAACTCATAGAAAACCAATAAAACGAATATTGGTTTTACCAAAATTTAAATTCTAGTGTAAAAAAATACATTCACAATATATGCAACATCAATACATCATAAACCAAAAACCCAAAAAATTAAAGCAAAAATAAGTACTCACCCATGAAAACTAATACTTATCCAAACAATAAATCAACTTAAAACAAACAAATCTTAAAACGAAAAACCATTAACATAACATAAAATCAACAATATTTATTTACATAACATTTCAAATCACCAAGTTAAAAGCTAGCAAATTACTCGACAACTAAACATAAGAATTGTTACAGATTAAATATAAATAAGAATATATTCAGACCAATCAACTTTCATGAACACAAAACATAACATAAAATAAAATACAAAAAATAAAAAATAAAACAAATAAAACGCAACCTATAAAAAAACCAAGATTGCAAATATACTAAATCCCATAAAATTAAGAAAAACTAGCTAAAAATAAACCAAAAAAAACAAAGAATATTCATCTAACCATCAAAACTATTTTTTAAACAGCAAAAAGTAACAAAATCGACTGATAAGAAAATAACATATAACAAACCTCTAAAACCTAGCAGAAAAAAAATTTACAAAACAACAAAAATAAAATAAACCAAGCAATATTGTAACCAATCAAAACCTGACAACTAAACCACAACATAAAATAAATCATTTCAAATATATTCCAAAAGCAAAACAGCAACAAAAAGATGACATCACACACCTGAAAACTTTATTTTTTATTTAACTAAAAATAAAATCACAATACAAGCAACAACAATACCCATGAATACAAAAAACCCCATTAAAAATTTCTAAAAAACCTTCAAGATTTACAAATTATAAAGACCACTTAAAAATTTACCAATAACATCTTAGAGGGTTTGTTTCGGCTATATTACGGGCTTATGGCTTATTTGGCTTTGGCTTATTATTCATAAGCTTCCTTTTTATGGCTTATTTTGAAAGATTTTGGCTTATATAAAACAAAAAGTTTCAAAACAACCCACAAAAGATGAGCTTATAAAACATAAGCCGGAAACTAAATAAGCCGCAAACCGGCAACATAAGCCAAAACAAACACCCCCTTAAAAATTTACGAAAAACATAACATAAAAAACATCTTAAACAATAGAATATTAAAATAAAAACCCATTAAAAATAAATAAAAAGTAATAAAAAAACATAAAATATTCAACAGAAAATATTCAAACAACAAATAAAAACAAAATTTACCAAAAACATAAACTTATCATAAGCTTATTTGGCTTTGAGCTTATTATTCATAAGCTTCTTTTATGGCTTATTTTGAAAGCTTTTGGCCTATATAAGCTTATCATGTCATAATAAGCTTATATAAGCCCAAAAATTTCAAAACAACCCACAAAAGATGAGCTTATATAAAATAAGCCAGAAACTAAATAAGCCTTAAGCCGGCAACATAAGCCATCAACACATCTTAAACAATAAAAACACCAAAATAAAAACCTAATAAAAATAAATAAAAAAGTAAAAAAATATATATATAAAATATTCAACCAATCAACACCCATGAACACACAACACAACAGAAAATATTCAAACAACAAAATAAAATATTCACCAAACCAAAACAAAAAAGATGACGTCACAGACCTGACAACACAGCTCCCTCGTCGGAGACAGCACCAAAGCCAAAGGACACGCAGCTCTCCCAAACCCACCACCACTCCCACTCCCTACACCCATCTTCATCACCCCACTGATAATCGGGAAACAAAACGCCGCCGTTTTACCACTCCCAGTCTGAGCACACGCCATCAAGTCCCTCCCACCCATCACTACAGGTATTGCATGCCTCTGTATCGGCGTGGGCTTCACGTACTTACACCTCACCCTTATATTCTCATTCAGAACCCGACCCAAGTCTATCTCGGTAAAAAGCTTCACCGGGTCGGGCACGTCCGACCCGGTCACCTCAACCGGGATATCCTCGTACGCGTCAAAGTTGATGACCCCACTGGTTTCGTTTTCAGCCCCATCCCCGACATGGGTTTCTTGTTTAAGGTTGTTTCCGACATGGGTTTCTTGTTTAAGGTTGTTTCCGACATGGGTTTCTTGTTTAAGGTTGTTTGGGGCATGAACGTTAAGGTTTTCATTTCCTTGGAAAACATGGGTTTGTTCTTGTTGTTGTTTAAGGTTGAGCTGGTTGGTGAAGTTTTCCGAGAGTGGGGTGTACTTGTTGAAAGTGTACGGACGGTGGTTTTGACGGTGGTTTTGGACGGAGAAAGGGGTGGGTTGACGGTAAGGGTTGGTGGGGTCCACAGGGCGTTGGTGGGGTGGGACGTAGTTGGTATGACGAGGGGGTTTAGGGTCTGAGAAATAAGAGTATGACATCGTTGTCTCTGTGTGTGTGTGTGTGTGTGTGTGTGTTTTTAGTGTGTGAAAATGTGAAGGGTTTTTGGTGATGGTGAAAATGGTGATGATGGGAGGGGGGAGTTAAAAGGGTGAGGGTGCGTTTATTTTGGGCGCGTGGGGTTCAATTGCGTGCATGAATCAAACAAATTAGGAGTATCTTGTAATGGCATACTATGCATGGTTATGGTTTTAAACCATGTTTAGTGTGAGGTTAATTTGTGATCAAACAAGTTTTTGTGATTTATGATGTCATTCATATTATAATGTGAAATTTGGTCTTTGATTAGAGTCGTGTATTCTTTTAGTGGGGTGATTTGCATACTTTTACAATTGATTGGCATACTCAAATTAGAAGGCATGTTTGGTAGAGAAAATTTCAAAGAAATGAAATGAAGTAAAGAATAAAAATTCAGAGAATAGAAAAAAGTAGAGAATTTTGTTCAATTCTAGTGTTTGGATATAATAGAGACTTGACCCGATAAATAAAAAAATAAATAAATAAATATCATTTTGTCATATGAGACTCACACGTATTTGTTTGTTGATTTTTTCTTTAAACAATTCTAAAAAATATATATTTTAAAAAAAATTATTTTATTTTTAAAAAAACTTATTTACTTTTTTTAAATTTTATAAAATTAATTAAAAAAAATATTTAAAAAAATTTACTTTTTCTAAATAACAATGCAATAAAAAATGTATTTTAAAAAAAATATATATATTTCAAATTATTTTTTATAAAAAAATTATTTTAAAAAAAAGTTTTATAACCTTAATTTTTAAAAAATTTATTTCAAAAAAAATATTAAATTTTTTTTTTTATTTTTTTTTAATAAAAATTAGTTAGAAAAATATTTTTAAAAACTGTATTTTTTTTAAAAAAAGAATTAAACAAATTATTTTTATAAATAATCTATTTGACACTAAAATACACATGTAAGTTAAAAAGGAAAAATACATATCGTAAAAAAATATTACAAAAACTAAACATTTCCATTTCTCCAATTTCCCAACAAAAAGTAATGGAAATGAAAGTTTAAAAATTACACTACCAATTCTTTATTAATTTTTTCCAATTTTCCACCTTTTTATTTCTCTCATCTACCAAACAATGAAATTCAATTCATCTCCATTTCTCTTATCTTATTTCTCTCTACCAAACATACTCTGAGTGTGCCAAAATGTCAAAACACTCATAATTTGAGTATGACAATCAATTGTGGGAGTGTGGAAATCACCTCTCTATTTTCTAATCAAGATTATCAATGAGTAAATGTACATAATGTTGGTGGTTATCTAAGTTGAGAATAATCAATAATCGAATATCATTATAAATCGTGTAATCATCTTTTATAGAAAACTATTTGACCCTCATTATGTCAAGGTGGTGGTGGATGGTGATGATGGGAGGGGAGTTTAAAAGGGTCAGGGTGCGTTTATTTTGGGCGCGTGGGGTACAATCGCGTGCATGAATCAAACAAATTAAGAGTATCTTGTAATGGAAATGGAATGGAATACTATGCATGGTTATGGTTGCTAAACCAAGTTTAGTGTGAGGTTAATTTGTGATCAAACAAGTTTTTATGATTTATGTCATTCATATTATAATGTAAAAATTGGTCTTTGATTAGAGTGGTGTATTTTTTTTATGAGGTGATTTGCACACTCTTATAATTGATTGGCATACTCAAATTAAACACTCATAATTTGAGTGTGCTAATCAATTGTGGGAGTGTGGAAATCACCTCTCTATTTTCTAATCAAGATTATCAATGAGTAAATGTACGTAATGTTGGTGGTTATCTAAGTTGAGAATAATCAATAATCGAATATCATTATAAATCGTGTAATCATCTTTTATAGAAAACTATTTGACCCTCATTGTGTGTGTTACATTAATATCTTTTTTGAGACAATTCAAAATGTTATGTTTTTGATTTAGGCGCATATACCAGAACCATTTCGCTTCTAATTATGTAGGATTTGGTGTATATTTCCCGTGCAGGTTTTATTTCTTTTACATAGAGAAGAAACTCATTCAATAAAATTATGAGAATCAATCGGTCAATTAATCTCCTCATAATGTCCCTCCATTATAGCAATTAAGGTGTTCACGGGACGGTTTGGTTACAAATTTCGAGTATCCATCGCGGGGCGGGTAGTTGATTAAAGTAATAGTAAAGTTATTCCGTCATAATGAAAACACTCAAACATCATATATAGCAATGAAATTAAGACTACTTGTTCGACGTTTACAAGCTACATTCACTATAATCAAATGTTACTAAGACGTTAGTTAATGTTCATATTAGGTAATTTAAAATTTTGTTACACTATAAAAGTAATACAATAATATAGTCGATACGTGTATGATTTTATGAATGTTTAGTTAAACTTAGATGTATATTATGCACAGTTCGGTTCGGGTAACTACAGATAACTAAAAATAAAAACCAAAACCGAACTGTGATAAGAGGGTTTTTTCGGTTTCGGGTTTTCTCGATTTCGGTTTCTTTGTTTATCGTTTTTTTACGGTTTTAGATTGAGCGGATCGGCTCGGTTTGTCGGTTTCTCGGATTTTTTGAACACCCCTAATAGCAAATAGTGGTTACATGTCCAATTGATAATGATCGTTAAGTTGTAATTAAAGCCGCTTTTGAATAGGCCGGTGATTTGCAAACTCCAAAATGTTATTGGGACACTCTAATGTACAAATAGTTAAAGCACGATGTTAATACTATACAAGTATTTAATGCACAAAGAGGGTGTCCCAATCAATTTTGAAAGTGTGCAAATAAATTCTCTTTTGAATATGTCAGAACCATTACAATTTAGTAAAAAATCAGTTTCAGAAAGTCCTCAAACTTATGAGCATACCAGGTGAAGTGTTTGCTCGCTGATGAGCTTGCTCCCTGTGTATACACACTGAAGGTTTGAACCATATGATGAGACTACCTTGATTAAGTCGTCAAGAGTCTACCCACTAAACAATATAACTAACTGAAATCATCAACTACATGATTCCACATCATTATTAGAGTCAGGGAGGTTCAGTAACTTTATTAGTGTACACTTCATACCACCAAACCCATTTCCAAGTATGACATGAACTCTCAGTTGCATTAAATTTCCAACAATCCTCGCCAATTCATTACAATTCATTAACAGGAGATTAAACAATAAGGGAATTTCTAATTTGTGTCACGATGGTAGAGGTTAAAAGGCGTTAAATAAACTCAAATTGTCATATTCTCATGTTCGTTGATATTAATAATTTTCTAAATTTATGATGTCTACCAAAATTACACATGTTTTATATTAAAATAAAGTTATTTAAAGAAACATTTGTCTTCATTAAACAATTATAAGCTTGTACCACCATGACACAAGATAGAAAAACCCAAACAATAAAACATAATTTATGTATTAATGAAAATATCTTGAAGAGTGAATTTTCACTTTAGTACATTACACATTCTTAATATTCGAAAATCAGGTTATTCTAATAATTGAACCTTCAACCTATTTGAATAACTGAACATGGCATACATACAAATTTTCAAATACTTAAGAGTTGCTTGACACTATACAAGTCATGCATTCATATCCATTAATTAATGTAACCAAAGTAAAAAGTCCAAAACTCTTTTAAAGCGGCAAAATTTCACATTCACATAGTTAGTCTTTTTCCTTCATGCACATGCTCTTACACCATTACAAAGGAGTTATTAAGAAGTTATATTTCGACCTAACCACCAGCTTGACTAAGCACATACCTTGTGATAATATGTAAACTGATGTGCTCCAGTTTATGAGTATTAAGTTTTCTGCATTGAATTCACCAATCAAGTTTCACCAGGAGGGAATTGATAAAGGAAATGAGATAACATGTTGTCAAAAAAAAGTTTGATGAAATACTACTCTGTAGTTTATAATTTCGTGTTCACATATAAATTTTTATTATTAATTTAATATAAAAAACATTAATAGTTTAATTTTTTTTTTTTTTTTTTTGTTAAATAATAGTTCATCAGAGATATTGTAAATTTATAAACTTATAAAAAATATATAGCCTGAGAAAACTTTGTCCAAGATATAACACAAATAATTGGTGCAATTAATATGTCTATTTGTTGGTCTATTTTTAATGTACGTTTGAATTTTTTTCAAGCAGATGTGGAGCAAAAAGCTATATTTATTGAAGAATTAGTATCTATAATACTATAAGATTTAGTCCCTAAATTTAATGTGGAGTTACAATGATAGAGTTTTTAGAGTTAGAAACAAGTTGGAGTCGTTTAGTAGTAGAAGATAGCTACTGCTTGGAATTCAGTGCAGCCTCATAATAATTATACAATAATGAAAGGAGATGAAGTGCAAGGGTTGCCCGAATTGATCACATGGCATTTAGTATAGAATTAAAAGTCGGATAGATGAAGTGCAAGGGTTGCGAAAGGTTGCAAGAATAATTAATGATTTAAACTAATTCATGCCTATATAAACCGGCCAAAATCATATTTAGTATGTACATTTGAAGATGATTCACACATCTTTTAGATCTTTGATTGTTAGTAGCGGTATGTAAATTCTCTTTTGCAACATTTTGAAGATGAGTCACACATCTTTTAGATCTTTGTAATTAACTTGGTCTTTTTTTTTTCTTAATTTAGCTATCATACGCAGGTATCATGAAAATCACACAAGATCATCTAACCGACTTTTAAATGGAACCAAAGATTGGGATACCAACTATTTTCTTTGTGTTTCTTACATATTTAGGTGATTGTTATAGATAAGCATATATATAGATATATGTATTATGTGCATTTTCTATTGACGTAGCTCACATGTGGGAATTGATTCAAGAAAATATGCATGAGCATGTATGTAAAGAAACATTTAAATGGTTAAATGATACTTTTTAGCGTGATTAGTTTATGTAAGTAGTTGCTTTCGAATGCTCTTTGAGAAATATTAGAATGAATTTATGTGTACAATTGAATTATTATTGAAAAGAAGAAGGTCTGCGCATCGCAAAGTGTTTTCTTTTTCTATATGTAGAATCATTAGTGAGAAACCAATATTTACGCCCATTAAATGAGTTTGCCATAATAGCAAAATACGACATATTAAAAATATCACATTGAGTAATGAATAGAAAGGAAAAAATACATAATTTTGACTTAAAGCTGTTTGTAAATTATAATATCAAATAAAAAGTTGAGTTTTAAACATAAGCAAAAATTCAAACTTTTATCGAAAAACAAAACCGGTGCATTTAATGTGAAGTATATACAACATCGAGATGGAAGTGCAAGGCTTGCCGGAATTGATCACATGATATTTAGTAATTAGTATAGAATTAAAAGTCGGTTATGGATTGAGATGAAGTTGAAAAGGTTGCAAGAATAATTGATGATTTAACCTAATGCAATATATATAGATATATGTATTATGTTAATGCATTTTCATATACAAGTAATTTATGTGTGTTTTCTATTGATGTAGCTCACATGTGCGAATTGATTCAAGAAAATGTGTATGAGCATGTATGTAAAGCATTATTTAAATGGTTAAATGAGACTTTTTAGTTTGATTCTTCATCCCTACCCCTCAGTTACCATTTGATTCTTTCTATGTCTCATCCACACCTTCTTGATTGCCAATGGTGTGGTGGCCCTCATAATGGTGGCAATTGCCCCAGTTGTGGCGTGGTAGAGTCGGGATACGGGTCTGTCTATAACCAAGATCCTTATTCTTACCATGTCACATCTGATTTATTCCATCAGCCACCACATCAAGAGATTCATACATATTCGTGTGAATTTTGTGGAGGCCCTCACCAAGGATTTGAGTGTCAAACCGGAAACACGTTTGTCTATGAACAGTTTCCCGGT
>LBNU01038025.1:65243-92268 GCA_014162995.1 Artemisia annua | reverse complement strand
TAAATCGTTCCTTTTGTCATTTTAGGTACTTTTGAGAGGAATTCTGGAAAACATGCATATTTGGACGTTTTTGGAGCATAAAGTGAAGAAAACGACAAAGTCTCAAAAGAAGCAGGAATTACTACCTGACGGCGTCAGAGTCACAAGGTGACGCCGTCAGCAAGCATTGACAAAAGAGTGAAAACCAATTTTCAAATGACGGGCCAGAAAGAATTTGGAGATTTGCACCTGACGCCGTCAGGTGTTAATGGGTGTAGGCCGTCAGGTTATGTTTTAAAGAGTGACGGCCCAGAAGGCAACAAAGGGTGACGGCATCAGAAGTGGATCTAGGCCATCCGAGAAACCTTATGGCGGCGGGCTGACGACGTCAGACCCTATAACCTGACGCCGTCAGAGTGTAAAAGTCTATATATAGTTTTCTATTTTTCATTCATTGTGTGGAACTTTGTGGAGAACTTTTGGCACCAAACCCTAGACGAATTTTCTGTACTTTTTAGGGTTTCCAACCCTTGGAACCCTCATGCTTAATTAAAGATAAGTCTTCACTTTAATTCAATCAATATGTCTATGTGTTGGTTGATTATCTCTTTTGCTTGTCTTTTAATTAACATGTGTAGCTAAATTCTCTAGTGTTTGCTTAGATCTAATGAAACCTAACTATTAATTATTGGTTGATTGGTGTGTGTTGTTGTTTGTTGGGATGATTGTTCCATCAATGTTAGGCTCAAGAAAACTGGCCAACCTCCTTTATGGTAACGTGCTTGAACGTCTTGGGAAACATGTAGCCAAGGCATACTAGGCTATTAAGGTAGTATTTAACGCATGAGCCACTGTTTACAACCCCTATGGTTGTGCCGTGCATGGCATAGGGCGAGATAAGAGCTCATAGAATTGGAGAGATATGTATGCCACTCCATGAGTTATTAGGAATACACCCTTCATCCACACAAGTAACATACATATCAATTAACCGGTAAAAGATAGTTAGGGAGTAATGAAATCTAAGTAAACACAATTTTCTCCATATTGTTTTCACAACCACAATAGTTTAGATATTTATTTTATTTTAATTTGCATAAGTAGTAAACTTGGGTTAGTTGACTAGCAACTAATTCCGCCCTTCTTCCAAAACCGAGATTTTACTTGCTTTCCATAAAATATAAAAATACAAAAAGAATCTTCCTTCCACCCTTAGACCTATTAGAGTAGTTTTTCTATCCTAACGAACACTATTCCCTGTGAGAGAACGATTAATCCCCCGTACTTACCACTATCCTATACTACATCGGTCAGGTACACTGCCTGGTGGGGTTGTAAGCCTCTTGAGATCCCTTGAGAGGTAAAACCTGTTGTATGGTCACAAAACCACGCATCAGTTTGGTTGTGTAATTATTATAAAACGAATAAATGCTTAATGATAAAAATACATCCTAATATCTTTTAGGATATAATTTCATAAATTCAATCTAAGGTTTACTTGAGGACAAGTAAAGTTCAAATGGGGGGATATTTGATGACATCAAATAAGTATATTATACTGACATCATTTATCTTATTTAATTGTATTGTTTTACTATATTATGTATGAGAATTGGTACTTGATTGTTTACTTTAGTGATTCTCATGTAAAAACAAGCAATTGGTGAAACTTGGCGATTTTGGACTAATTATGGAGCAAATTAATCAAGATGGAAAAGTCTACTGAAATCATGGAGATACGTCGCATCATTATAGACAGATGCGCCGTACAATCATACTTAGATGAATTCGAAGATCATTGCCTCACTTTGAAGAATTTGCCGCATGTGATTCTATCATGCGCCGCATATGAAACTTTGGTCAACGAAGAAGATCCAACTTGTTCTACTCCAGATACGCCGCATCACAATATTGACATACGGCGTATTACTATCAAGACTTCACCAAATACAATCCAAGACGCTGAAGGACATACGCCGCATAAAGATTCAAGATACGCCGCATCTGAATACGGTGTACGAATATTCAAGAATATAATAATCTTGGACCCCACGCGAAGTTACCTCAATGCGCCGCATCTACTTAGTCGATGCGCCACATTGTGCCCTCAGAGAGAAACTATAAATAGACCATCATAACCTATGAATTTTGTGTGCAACCAAAACCTAAGGAGACGAATTCAGACGAAAAAGCAACACAAGACACACCCCAAACGAAGATCTTAGAGCAGTAAGAAGGTCCTGCATGTGTATAATTCATTAAGTAGTTTTATTTTATTGTATTAGTAAACATTAATCCATCATGATTGATGGGCTTGTGGCCACCATACTGCTCCCCTTAAAATTGCTTTCCCATCGATTAAAAGTTTATATGATGTTTTTTTGGTTCTTTTTATATGTGCTTTGATAACCTCTGTGTCTAGCTTTGTTTTGCTTGGGCTGCCATATCCCCTCTACGCTTACTTATCTAGTGTCTAGAAAGTAAGATAGGCATAAGTGATCCTTAAGGGTTTACTCTCCTATATTTAAGATCCAACGAGACAGATAAGATTACGATACTCATCATATAAAACTAGCAATAAAACAAGTGACAAGCTACTTAACCATAGGACGGGCCTTCTATCTGTATCTATTATCTATCTATGTAAGTGTTTGCTATTATCTGATTCGTTCTCATTAGTTTTACTTTTCTGTTAAATCTACAAATTGTGCTAGTCTCTCAGACTAAACCCCCTTTGCGTTAGATTAGGTTGTAAAACTAACTTATAATATTAAAATACTGATTAGGTTAACTAGATACTACGTTCCACTCTTAGTGATCGACACTCTGCTTACCACTATCTACATACTGATCGGGTACACTGCTCGTTAGTGTGTGTGTGTTATAGGATAAGTCGGAAAAATATAAATTTAAAACTTGAATAGGTAAAAACACCTCTATACTACACGTGACACAACACGCATCACAATCTTAGTTTTGTATATTGGGCTAAACGTGTAAACTAGTTAGTAACTAATGAAATGCATCTGTTTGACCAGAGAGAGTTGCCAACACTTGGACAAGAGTGTCAACCCCAATAGATCTATTCACAGCATTCGTGCTTACTACATAACTAACGGTTCATGATGGTAGGGACTTAACGAGATAATGATGGTAACTTAGGCAATACTTAAAAGTTTTAAGCACTTGTGTCCATAATGTAAACAAGCAATGTATTCTCACCCTAAAGTAGTTCAAAACGAGTATTAAACAAGTAAAAGTTGGGCTATGAAACTCACCTTAGTAGGTATTGATAACGAGGACAAATACGGCTCAACAGAGACGACTCAAAAAACCCAACGAACACGCACCTTCTAATCAAGACCTAAGGCTAGTAAATAATACTTATTAGACTCTATACAATATGCTCAGACCAAATTTATGTTTATTAGTTAGGTTGTTTATAAAAACTCGTTACTAAGTGTCACTTTTACTTTTTATACATAAATCACGAATCTGTCCTGAAAACGAGGCCACTTCAGGTGACCGTTTCACCATGTTTTAAGAGGTTATTATTAAGCCCTTAATATATCTCAATGTACCATGTTTTAATAGTGTTCTCAAATTTTGTGGTTTTATAAAAGACTTTAACTCAATCATTTAAACCCAATATAAAAAGTACCCAGTTATGGACATACATAAGTATTTTAACGATCAGAGGGTCCAAATCAAGGTTTCAAGTTCTAGGCCAGTGGGAGACTCAATTTAACATATAAAGTATTTCCCATATCAAATTTAGGTCACCAAATGCATGTATGAGTGAGATGTGGTCAAAATAAGTCACTACATCAAATCTGAAAAACTGGCAGTTTTGACACATCAACTTAGAACGACCACGGAAGGTTCAATATTTGGTTTCTACATGTAATACCAATTAGGTTTTCAAGGTAAGACAAAATAAACTCTACAAGTTGGAATGAGTGCAAAATCTTGTAAAATAACCAAGTTATGCATCAATGAAGTTGACCCTACAAATCTGGGTTTTTAAGACAGTTTTGACACTTCAGTTTGTTTCACCATTTTAAACAACCAAATCATAAGATCTTTTAACCAAACCAATGGGGTTAGAAAGCTAACTCAAGATACTTATTTTTATGCTTAAGAAATTGGTTGATATGATATTTGATGAAAGAGTTATGGTCCAAAGAAGTTGACCTAAAAATTCAAACAACAAGCTCTTTGATTTTTCATGCTTGTTTTTTAGACTAACACCCATAAACAACGAAACCAACCAAACATATCATTTTTTAACCATGTTCTGACATCATTTTATAGCCATAATATCAGTGGCTAATTTACCAAAAGTTCCTTAATGATTATTTAAAAGAAAAGTACAGAAAGTGTTGATTTAAAGCTTTTTGGTGCAAGATAGACACAAGTCGTCTTGCACCTTATGTTATACCTTCAAGAAGCTCAAAGAAAATGATGAATGATGGTGGTGTATGCGGTGGCCAAATCTACACAAGAGAAAATGAAGAGTAACCAAAATTTTGTGTGTGCAAAGTGAAAGGAAATGTGTGAGAGTGATAGAGAGGGTTTGAAAAAGTGTAAGACTTATGACTTAGGGAAGAACCAAAATACATGCAAAGCCTAGGGAAAGGGGGGGGGTTGGCATCCAAAATGAAACAAGCAAGGGGGTGATGTCATGGGTGAGGTAAGGGTTTTTGTCAAATTAGGATAGTTATTTAGTTAAGTTTTTAGAAATTAAAGAAGAAGAACTAGTCACTTGTAATATTTTGAATGTAGAAAAAAGGAGAAATAAATAGAGGGCTGGTTTTAGGGGTAGGAAAAGGGGATGAAAATGTGAAATTTTGAAAGTGTAAGTATTTAAATGTGTAAGTGTTAGTTTAAAATAGTATAAGTGTTAAACGTAAAAGATTTACGCGATATAGAATTTACCGGATGAATGTAAAAGTTGTGAATTATAAAATGACCTAAGTTTATAAATGTGAGTGACTTTAATATCTTAAAATACATGAGCAAATCGTGACGTTTAAACGATGTTTAACTAGAATCGTAGGTCGAAGGTACGTTCGTAGACAAGGGTTCCTAAGAAAATGACAATCTAAGCACAAAATGACCTGACAAGTATAAAATTAACTCAACGCAAGTAAGTTTAGTCAATAATGTTTTAGAAAGTTATATAGTTGCTAACCTGGGTTTGAAGGACACATATCATAACCGTTAGGTGGCAGTTGAAAGACAATTGTCCTATGCGTGTATGATACGCGACCAAGAGGCTTTCCCAGGCCGTATGCGGCCTGAGAATGTACGTGGGCTTGTCAAGTATTGATAATTGGGGTTATCAAGTGTTACTGATGGGCTTGACTTTGGCGTGTAATTAGTGGGTTTGAGCCATTATTATCTATACGCTATCAAAGGGGTGTTTGGAATAAGCCCCGTTTTTATAGAATTGACGCTTTCACATACTTTAAAAGTGTAATGTGCATTTAGTCATGATTCTTATGCACAATGAAATATTTTTTCAGGTTTTTATGTTTTTCGGAAATGGTTTATTGCAGTTTTTGGATAAGTGCAGAAAATGGCCTCAGAGTCTCTATACAGCGTATGGACATTTAGTCCATATGGCGTATAGGCCTGTTGTTTTTCTTTTAAACAAAAAGTCACGGGGGTTTCAGAAAACACATGTTGCAGCGTGCCGTTAAGTAGCACCAAAGTTCGTATTTCAATCACAAATCACAACCAAAAATAGAAAAACCCGGCCCACAAGCACAATCCTCGCGCGCGGAATATAATCCCAAAGTACTCCAAAGACTCAAATATAGTAAATAAAGAAGGTGGTAAGACCCTTGCAGAATTCTCCAACAACATAGAGCTAGAAGAGATAGATAATGATGTGCATTTTTATTCTCATTTACCCTATGTTGTCATTTTACTCTTGTTTCGACTTAATCCCTCTTATATTGATTAAAAGGTTAAATATGATGCGCTTGGATGAGTCGATCACTTTTTGAGCTCGTTCGGGTGAAGATTGGATGAAAATACAAAAGTAGGTATTATGTCGAGTATTTTATGCTGGTATATGACAAAAGAGGATTTGGGTCTTCAACAACGTATTGGAATATATCTCGTATTTTCTTGTAATTATGCTCTACATTACCTCAAGCATGTCATCCACACATTACCCGTGAAAAAACGTTCTCAATAATTTCTTCCGATGTTTCTCTTCACTCATTTTACTTATTGCGTTTTTTAACCTCGGTTTTGAGACAAACTTGTATATACTCGGGGGGTGAATTGACTGAAAGAGCAGTCTTAGGCATACAACCTTAATTTGGTCTGGAACGTGAGACAAATGTATTGTTAAGAGAAAGCTATTTCAAATCAGGAATTGTAATTTACGGTTGTCCCCAATCTTTGGCATTGGTATAGTGAATAGTCATATTGAGGTACTTCGTATGCACTCCTCTAATTGATGAAGGCCCACACACCATTCACAAATTAAGGCACTTATGCCAGACCGACAACTTCGACCTTTCATAATATTTCAGATTTATGCTTCGAGTTCGGAGATTCTTTAGTCATTAGTGATGGAAATAAATCAAACATTGGCGACTAACCCCGTCTCTTGGCTCATACCTGTTGAAATTATGTGTACGATATTAACACAAACTTATGCTACCACATATACACGTCACTATAGGGTCCAAATTGCCCTTATGTGAAATGCATAAAAGAAACTTTACGAGACAAATGTAACGACCGTTAAGAAAAAGGACGACTCTTGCAACATTTTTCAACCACATGAACTTTATATACTTATTGTGCAAAAGCCTTTATTATTATTTTTTTTATATTATTTAATTTTAACTCTATTTTTTTTTACCAAAATAAAAATACAAGTGTTCCGAAACACTCTTTTTTTGACATCTGCTTTTTCTTCTCCAAAAGAAATGGCTACTACGTTTTTGCTCATCCAAAATCCTCTCTGGTACTCTTCCACTTTCCCCATTTTTGTCATATCTAACTTTTTAATCTTGTACATTATTAGCCCACATTTTGTATCATATCTGTTGCATTTCTAAGCTCATTGCTCTATTAATAACTTAATTTACATTGTTGTTTCAGCTTCTAGCTTTGCTTAATTTGCTCATTGTTCGATATTGTTATGTGGGTCTTGTTCCATTTTGTATGTTTAGTACATTTTGTTTAGTTTGTGCTTGGGTTTTATTGGATTAGAGGTTAGTATTTGTGGGTTTTAAGTTAAATAGTTATTAGGGTTTTTGAAATGGGTGAATTTGGTTTATTATTAAGGATAATGTGTTTGTGACAGTACTATTATAAGTGGGTGTTTGGTTGGAGGGTGTGGCTTTGAGTGTATGGGTTTGAAGGAATGGGACTGATACCCGTATAAGTAGATAGTGTTTGGGATTGCTTATTGTTTTTCCGTTTATCTGCTTATATCGCGGAAAATTGGCAATTTTTGAAAACAAGTTGAGGCAAGTGCTTTTTTGAGGTGAACAGAAAATTAGCAACTTTTAAAATGCTTGATTAAAATTGATCCAATAGACACATTGAACTAGTTATCAGTTTTTGGTGTCTAAATGCATTTCATTAGTCATAAGGAAAGCCAAACACTATTTCCTGAACTGCTTAGTTTTAAGTTGCTTATCTGCTTCTACTTATAAGAAGAAAAGAAACAAAAGCAATCCCACACACCCTCTTAGGCATCGCCCATACCCACCTAACAGGTCGTGTTTAGAAATCTATAAATCTCTTATCAAACCCATTCCTATGGTGATTTCTCAATGCAAACCAAAACACTACCTTAAGTCATTGATTTTCACTAGTGTTTTATATTATACAACTTACTTGCAAAAGTGCTTAGTCCTAGTACTATCTACTCATGTTAAACTTCACTGCATGAAACAAATTTTACTTAATAAGTTGCATAAATCGGTGCATTTGTTAAATTAGGTGCTTGTTACTAGTCATTATTCAAGACTTATATGATGACTAAAGATTCCGTTTCTTCATTTTTTTTAGGTAATCCATCTTGCTATATTTGTGGTTTCTAAGAAACACGTGTTGGTAGACAAATTTCCATTGGTTTTCGATATTCATTTTCCGGATTTTAAGATATGGCGACTTGTATCTCGCCGTTGTTAGGGCCTATAGAAGCTCGAGATGTGACGAAGGTACCCACTGTTTTTGGATTGAAAGTATCAACCATGAAGATGACAAGTTTGAAACATAATATGGCTTCGTATACTTCAAAGATAAGGTGTTCAGCAATGCATCACTTTAATAACAAAGATTCGCATCTTAATGCAAACCCTGCAGTTTACCTGCTAAAAGGCGATGGAAACAAAACAGTGATAAGTCCAAATCAAGATAACAAAATTACCGAGAGTTTGAGGGATTCAACAAGGCCAGGTAATTACAATGAGGCGAGGATTAAAGTGATTGGTGTTGGAGGAGGTGGGTCAAACGCGGTTAATCGTATGATTGAGAATGCAATGAAAGGTGTTGACTTTTGGATTGTCAACACAGATGTTCAAGCTTTGAGATTGTCGCCTGTTTTTCCGAATCAGCGGTTGCAAATTGGTCAAGAGTTGACCCGTGGACTTGGTGCTGGTGGTAACCCTGATGTTGGTATGAATGCTGCTAATGAAAGCCGGCAATCCATTGAAGAAGCTCTAGATGGTTCAGACATGGTTTTTGTCACTGTAAGTACTTTCTGATTATTCTAATTTAATCCCACCGGATAAGAAGATTGATTGTTACTTGATCCGTCTTAGAGAAAATTTTTATTTTGGAGGGTCTTTGGCTTTGTGTTTTGGGACGAATTATTAAGATATGAACTCTCCGGCATATATCAAGATTATTTCATTATCACAAGTTGTCAAATTCAAACAACAAAAGCACTTCCAAACACTTTGCTCTACAACCTTTTACATTATAATTGGTTTTATGATCGTGATAATTTAATAATATACAACGGTTACAATCTTGGCTTTAGTTAACTTCAATAACTTTGTGCAGGCGGGAATGGGTGGAGGAACAGGTACCGGTGCGGCTCCTGTGATTGCAGGTGTTGCCAAGTCAATGGGTATATTGACTGTTGGTATTGTGACAACTCCGTTCTCTTTTGAGGGTCGGCGACGAGCAGTTCAAGCACAAGAAGGAATTGCATCTTTGAGAGAAAATGTTGACACTCTAATTGTCATTCCTAATGACAAGTTATTGACTGCAATTTCCCCATCCACCCCTGTAACCGAAGCGTTTAATCTAGCTGATGATATTCTACGCCAAGGAGTTCGTGGCATCTCGGATATAATTACGGTATGAATTTTACGAGCGAGGAATGACTGGTAGAATAGTTCGATTTCATGGTGTATTAAAAACTAAGGGTGAAAATAATCAGATTTTGAGGGGTGGGTAAGGAGTTGCTGCAACGAAATGAGATGCATGAGGTTAAATGTCAAATTTCCAAAACTACCCCTTACTTTGATCACTGTTTGCAGCCAATAAATTTACTTGGATTTTTGAACGTCACACTAATTACTTTGGAAACACACATCAAAGACAAGAATTGAGCTTAAGTACGTGTACTTGATGACTTGATGTATGAATTACGAGATATTTCTTTCTGTCGCTGGTTCAGCTGTTTTATCGAAAAGCTATTATCACACAAATACATCCCTCTGTGGTCATATTTTGTTTCTTCTCGAATCAATGAGTCACGATACTTACAAAGTTATAATATGAGTTGCCTTCAACTGCAGATACCAGGCCTGGTTAACGTGGATTTTGCTGATATTCGAGCCATTATGGCAAATGCAGGCTCATCACTAATGGGAATAGGAACTGCAACTGGTATGTAAAATATTTCTACGAGTACTTGATTATACCTTGATGTGTTTTGAAACTAACGGGATTGATAATAGAATGAAAAGAAGAAAATAAACAAGATAGATGGTTTATGTTGATGTGATAAACCGACTCCCCAATTGATAATATTTTTTGTTGCAATCCTAATAAGAAAAGATACCCTAGAATTAAGTTGGTCCCTAAGAAAATACTCTAAAGGAAACTAGTTACTAATTAAGAAACTAATAATAAATATAGATATAATAATAAAAAACCGGAATACTAATATGGTTCTTATCATGTTTTTACCAAGTTTACTAATAAGGATGTAACTGGAACCTATGAAAAGATGAAACGCAACTAAGCAAGTGTAAATAATTGAGAATATTATACTAGAGGTAAGAAATACTGGGAAATGTTGAACTGAAGGAACGCCTGATTTGACTAAGAAATGATTTGAGTACTAGAATGATTGATATAAAGTGAGTTAAGATTTGTTCAGCTAACACAATTATGAAAGTTAATTTTAGCCAGAATTAACTAAATTAACTAAGAAAGAAAGTAAATATCAGATTTATAGCAATTAAGGTGAGATGTGCTTACTTAGATTCGACTCCCTGTAATAATGGATGAACTGGATTACACATGAGACTGGAATATAGATTTGACAATGATTGTAATATAGTACTACGTAATTTTGTGTACACGCCCTCTAAACCTATGATCAAAGTTAAGCAACTAAGTATGCGACATATACTTTCCTCCTCAGAAACCCCTCGAACTTTCTGGACATACCTCCCTATATGTCTTGAGGGGATTCCACACGGCATGTGAGATGTTGGGTTGCACGGTGTGTGCAAATGCATCACACACGTTGTATCCTAGAATATACACCATTTTGTATTTCTTTAAGGGAGTTTCGGTTTTCGTCCCTGTGTCCTCAATTCATTCTTGTGAGCATGTAAAACATATAGGAAGCTATTAAGTACAATATTTCATGCATTTCTTTACGTTTAAACCCTCAAGCTGTCACCACGATATAAAGACTATCCACACTTAAACTCATATCCCCACAGATGAACTTTGCTTGTCATTAAGTTAATTCTTAAGAACTTTATTTATTAAAAAGAATCAGATCCAAACACTCATTAGGATTATAATGTGATCACTACATCAAAGGAATTTGGTTGAGCTATCAACGTACCAATTGAAACAGTTACTTAAGCAAAAGATAGATAGAACTACAAAAAGGATGATATGGTTAGCATGGGCGACTTTATGTACAGTACATTGCACAACTAAAAATCCAGAAAAGAATATTGAAAAAGATTAGTAAGTCGACCGAACACCTCTTAGTTTACCACGAGATAAACTCAATTTCAGAGCATGTAAAATGTTCCTAGCCTAAAAGTTATGGATGGTTACCCAACTCAATGAAATATTTCTTTTAGCACTCACAACCTTTTAAATTTAACCTATTACTTTCTATGAATCCATATAGCAACTTTTAACTTAGCCGACCCCGAAACTAACTTTTAGGAAAGAATTTACTAGCCAAACTGTTGGTCCATGGAAATTGAGAAAATCTTGATAAACATAAATTAGAACTTCATTAATAATAATGAACAAAAGTTACAAGATTACTCAATCCCTACATGACTACATGATAACATCTTCGGCTTCTTTACGGGGATAATTTCGGTATATTATCCCCGTTAGAATGACAATGAACTCTCATTGATCCAAGCTAAGCTTGAGATTCAATGAGAGGGGAATCCTATCAACTAATACAAAGTATCTTTGTTTGTTTAGAATTCACACCTATCTCTATTACAACAAACATATATATAGCAGAAAATAAACAAAGCATGTGGGGTTAGGTGTGAGTTGTCATCCACTATAAGTGGTCCCTCTTCATCTTCCTCTTTTGGAAAAGCACCAACCGATCCTTTTGGAATTGTCATAACTGATATTCTCACTTCTATGGCAATTCCTTGTACTATGCTTTGACTTCTCCTTTTGGAAGTTCTCACCCATATTTTCAGTCTGTTGTAGAGATAGCTTCAGGGAGTTAGTGAGTTATTGTCATCACTCACTAACTCCATTACCTTCTTCTTTGGTTCAGGGATCATTCACTGAGTACCGCCTCACTGAATGATTGAGTCTTTCTTCTTAGACTCGGTCTGAACATCCTGAAGGTAACTCACTGAGTGACTGTTCACTCAGTGACTTGTTGATGTTTAAGGTTAACTTACTATTTTATTCAGTAAGTTAGGCTATTTTATTTTCAAATCTTGTCGGGGCCAATTGGGTCAAATTTTGGACCCAACACAAACTCTAGGGGTTTTATATTTTTCATAAACTATGTTCAAGAGTTAAAATGTGCGAAACATCTGGCTTTCTATCAAATCCATGTAGCGGATTTTGGATGCAACAAATTTTAGACTTTGTTGTCAAAAATCTGAAAGGCCACATGTATGATTCCAACCTTTTAATCCTCTTTTTATCACATAAATGGGGAATTTTTTTTTGTAAATCTTTATTAAGCACAAACATGCGATGTGTTACAAGAGAAGATGTTTTTGAACTATGACTTTGTCACTTTGTTTAGAAACTTTCACTATTTACTCAAGATTCATGTTTATAAATTATTTTCATGTTAGTTTTTTAATGAGTTATAAAACCTGCGGGTTTAGAAAAAAACCACGGGCACAGGGTGACGGGTAATGGGTATCCGCGCTACTTACTCATTGAGAGGGTCTTTACAAGGTGTCTTTCTCGATTACATGAATAAAGCTCACACAAAGGAATTCTTTTAAAAAATTAGGCATTAAAGAAAGAGAGTTGTGTTTTTTTATGAGTTTACTACATGTGTTTTTTTTGGAAACCTATGTTACCAAAAAAAAAAAAAAAAAAAAAAAAAAAAAAAAAAAAAAAAAAAAAAAAAAAAAAAAAAAAAACTCCTTTTTGAGCGCATGACCTATATGGTGCAAAAGAACTCGTGGACTAGTTTGACGTTTCGGGGTTCAATGATCTCGATAAGATTAGACCAACTGGGAGAATCCCACTTCGTCTCATCATCGATAATGTATCAAGTCCCAAATTAGGCAACCACAAAGTAGGCTCACATGTCACTCTTAATTTTGATGTATTTCAACAAATGTCAGTTAATTGTACAGTAAGGTTCAATATTTTCGACGACCCAGTTTCACCAAAGGGATTGCATACCCATGTTTAAGGTTTCTTTGCATCCTTGATGGAAGTCACCTGGAAATCAGTGAATGCGTTATATGACGGGGTATTAGAGTTTGTTGAAATTGGGACACCAAATATTGAACCTAGTCGAACGTTTGAGTTAAACTTGTTGAAATGGATCGGAGTTGAAAATGACTTGCGAGCCTACTTTGTAGATTGCCGATGATGAGATGTAGTGTGATTATCCTGTTAAGCAATCTTTTTGAAATCGCGGACCACAATACATTGACGTAATCTATGAGCTATTTTTCACTTTAAAGTTCAACGAGGAGTTTTCTATGTTAGTCAAATTTATGAGCCATTCCGTCTTCGCTGGAAATTGCACAGATGTTATCTTGTCAAGCTCTCCTGTTGCATCGTGTTATACACTCTTGAGGCATAACTCTTGTTTTATAATGCATATCTTTCGAAAAAGGTATTTCGCTTACTACTTCACGCAAGCGTCGACCTGCTGTCAGGAACAACACGTATAGTCCCACTAGGATCAAAACAACGCACTCGGAACCCACTACATAAAATTCTACATCGAATGATCTTAAATTCCAAACATGGTCACAGGACAAGTCTATTGGTTGTTGTATAACAAGATGTTTTCCTTCTTCGTTGCATAGTAGAGACTGGCCTTTGCAATATGACTTACAATCCAACTACATCAATCAATCATCATTAGAGTCCTACTAGATTTGTCAAGAATCTAACATTTTCAAAATGTTGGAACAAATCTTGAAATGGATAATATCTTGGATCAGTTTTACATGATAAACCATATAAAAGGCCCATATTTTCACTTTCATTTGTCACCAAGTACAATTTATCACGATACATCTATCAATCAGATATTCAGATTGTTTATTTGATCAGTGGATGATGCTCACGATTTGTTGGATTCTGTAAAATGGATATGATCCAACTTGATGCCCGACCCCAGTGATATTCCAGTAGCCTTGCGATTATAATAGTCAAGGAAGTTGTTGACTAGTTTTTGTTTATGTATATGCTTTCTCTTTACTAGTCTCTGTAGTTATTGTTTACTTGTTGACGAAACAAGTAAACAATAAAATTTTCAGTTAGATTTACTTATTCAGCACCCGGCTGGTTTGTATTTCTTTGCAGGGAAGACGAGGGCTAGAGATGCTGCATTGAACGCAATTCAATCACCTTTGCTGGACATTGGTATCGAAAGGGCTACTGGAATTGTTTGGAATATAACTGGTGGTACCGATTTAACATTGCTTGAGGTTTCTCTCTTTCTCTTGCTGCTTTCCTCTTTCTTTTCAGAAATTTAGTTATCTATTACTCTACTATTCTACATTTCAGTATTGATCCTTTTTGTACATTTTAGTGTAATTATATTAGCATCCTCCAAAATAGTCCATATCAGTTTAATATTCAAAGTAGTATGTTTGACATTTTAAGTCAAATTAGGTTATGATTAATGAGTTAGGATCAAATAAGAAGAATAATAAAAATAAGAAGGATAAGAAGTAATCACAACCACACATTCTAGATGCACCTACAAAAATGGATGCATCTTCATTCAAATTTTCCCTTCCAAATTAAAATGTGTGGCTACAATTACTTCTTACCCTTCTCATTTTAATTATTCTTCTTATTGGATCCATTATGATTAATATACGAAATATAGTTTGAGCTTCACGCACGTCAAAGATATACTGGTGGGATGTTATTCTAACATATGGATCCCACCTAATCATAAACCGGGTAAGTAAAATGAAATCATATTCAAATTGCAGCATTTTTTCATTTAAAGTTCATTATATTAAAACTTTGCTTCTATTGTACATATTTGGCAGATAGTTAACAACTTATAATTAAGATCAACCGTTGAGATACTTACAAGAAAAATGGCATACTAGGTTTATATTTCTAAACATTTACATAAAATCTTTATCTCCACTCTGATCTAGCTCTTCACATGTGACCATTGAAGGTAAATACTGCAGCCGAGGTCATATACGATCTTGTGGACCCCAGTGCAAACTTAATCTTTGGAGCAGTCATTGACCCGTCAATTAGTGGTCAAGTAAGTTCAAGATCCACTTTCATGCCACAAGTTTTTTAAGGGTTCTTTTCCATTTATAATAATTTGAAAGGAACATGTTAATTCAGGTCAGTATAACTCTAATAGCAACGGGATTTAAGCGACAAGAAGAAAGTGATGACCCGCCCCCACAGGTACCAATAACACTTCATCCTTTTCCAGTAGATTCCCTAGGAACCTGAAAGGACTCAATTGCGTTGTAACTTTGGTGAAATGCAGGCAGATGTGACTGGATTCAACCGGCGGTCAACAAGTTTCAGTGAAGGCAGCTCAGTAGAAATTCCCGAGTTCTTGAGGAAGAAAGGGCGTTCACGCTATCCACGAGCTTAATATATTGACCATGAAATGCTTCTATAGGTACAGGATTATCACCATCGTAATCTAGTAATGAAGCTTAAGAACTTGTTGTGCAACCTGCTTTTTACCCAATATATCACAACTATTTACTTTTTGATTAGTTTTGAACCAGTTTAGGAATTGGATTTGTACAGGATGCTTGTTTTATCACAAATATTGATTCTTTCATCAAGAAATTGTCTTAAATAATAAGTATCACTACGCATAGACTTTCTGCTCTTGCTATGGATGTTAGATGGGTTATTAGACACAAAAGTTACTAAAGTTTGCCAAAAAATGCGATTTGGTTACTATTGTTTTTTTGGTTACAAAGAGGTAACTTAAGTAAACGGGTTTGTCATTTGGGTTACTCAAAGATTAAAAATGTTACATAAATGTTACTGCGAGGGTGGGCAACCGGCTGATTACCGGTTCCCCTTGTCCACGTCAGCACCATAGTTTAAAATGTTACAAAGAAGTTACTATAGTTTACGGGTTTATTAATAGGTTACTGAATCTTTAAAAAAAAATACTATGCGTTTTTTTTTTTTTTTTTTTTTTTTTTTTTTTTTTTTTTTTTTTTTGGTATTTATTATTATTATTATTATTATTATTATTATTATTTTATTTTTACATTTTTCTCCTTCGCATATCTTTGTATATTTTCGTACATTTTTATCCGTTTTTATACGTTTATGTACGTTTTTCTCTCTTGTCGTACTTTCTTTACATTGTTTTACGTTTATGTACGTTTTTCTCCAGTTTCGCACGTTTTTGTCCATTTTTGTACGTTTTCATCTGTTTTTCGTATATTTTCATACGTTTTCATAGGTTTTCATAATTTTTTTATTACATTTATGTGCGCATTTATATGCTTGTGTACGTTTCATACGTCTTTTTACGTTTTCATACAAGTTTTACGTTTTTCTACACCTTTGTATGTTTTATGTTTTATACGTATGTAAAAATGTGTATAAAAACTTGTATAAAAAGTGTATAAGAATGTGTGAAAACGTGTAAAAACAAACAAAAACGTATGAAAACGGAAAAAACGTAAGAATAACAGAAAAAAATGTCTGAAAACGAAAAAAAGTAAGAAAAGCAGATAAAAACGTAAGAAAAATATACGAAAACGTAATAAACTGGGCAAAAAGGTATAAAAACGGACAAAAACATATAAAAGCGGAAAAAACGTAAGAAAAACGGACAAAAACGTATGAAAACTGAAAAAACGTAAGAAAAACGGACAAAACGTAAGAAAAACGGATGAAAGTGTAAGAAAATGGGCGAAAACGTATAAAGACGAACGAAAACGTATAAAAACGTATGAAAACGGAAAATCCGTAAAAAAAAAAGGTCAAAAAAACGTAAGAAAAACGGACAAAAATGTATGAAAACCGAATTTTGAGTTAAGTATAAACGGTCGTTAGGTTAAAGGACTAACAGTGCAAATGTTTGTTGCAAACGGCCGTTAGCTAATGGAAAAAACTAACGACAGTTAGTCTGAGGGACCATTTCTGAAATTAACGAGAAAAAAAACCTGTAGTAAAAGGTTAAAACATACAGAGTAACTTATATAATCGGTGACCAAACTTGAGTAACCTCTTTGTAACCAAAAAAACTTTAGTAACAAAATCGCACTTTTTGGCAAACTTTAGTAACTTTTGTGTCTAATAACCCGATGTTAGATCTCGGGATGATTGTTGATCATACCCTTTTAAATTATATAGTTTCAGTATGGCGAGTTTTTTAGTAGAATTTAGAATAGAAGAATGGATTTCATAGTGTTAACAATTAAAAAGGTTTAGTGGGATAGATTTTAGTAAGGGTGTGCACGGTTCGGTTTGGGTCGGTTTTTGCCTAAACCCGAAACCGAACCGAAATGTTCGGTTTTTATAGAACCTAAAACCGAAACCGTTAGGTTTTTGGCGGTTTGGTTTTTTCGGTTTATCATCTGTTTCAGTTTGGTTTTTCGGTTTTTTCGGTTTCTAACCGTTTATATTTGGGCATGGCAAATTTATACCAACAAACTTGTATTACATAGAAAATTTATTCTTATTTATTTTTTTCTGTCAATGTAAGCATAATATTTATTGCATAATTCTATAATTACACACATAAAGATAAGACACACATGCAAGTGAACAAACACATAGTATGATTATCGTTATATATTTATTGATATATTCTCAAGTAAACACACGACACGACAAACACGCATATGACCATAAACGTTAAGATAAATATATTATAAATCTACCCACAAAATGAATATGAATTTACAAATTTGATTTAATTAGTTATTTATTCATATTATATTAATTATATATTATTATATAATAAAATCGGTTCGGTTCGGTTTGGTTTTTACGGTTCGGTTTTGGACGAAAACCGAAACCGAACCGTATATTTCGGTTTTTGAAAATTAAAAACCGAACCATCGGTTTTTTTTTTGATTTTTTCTGTTTTCAGTTCGGTTTCGGTTTTTTCGGTTTTGTTTGCTCACCCCTAGATTTTAGTAAACAGTAATCTCTTATGTCAAGGCTTTATCAAACCGACACTTTCTATACTTCACCTCTCATTTGACAAGACTTTCTTTCATCATTCATCTTTCTTTTAACTATATTCAGCGGCCCGTATATATCCGATTTGATGTCACGTAATCATTGTAATGTCGCACACGGCACATCATAACAGTCCTCTTGAATGACTATCGTCTCCTACCTATATAATGGTTTGAAGGTAAAAAGTAAAATTTGCAAAAGCCTGTTTACTTAACTAGATAATCAAAGGGTAAAGTGACAATAGACCATGATAAACTCTGCTAAATTCACATAGTAGAAAGGGAAATATACATATATATAATATATAGATATAAAATTTCATTATTCTTCTAAACCTTTCTATTCTAAACCAAGAAAACAATGTCAAAAGCTTTTAGTTACGACTCGTCACGATGCCATAAAAAAGCACCGAACGCCCTTTTCATATGAACACAAAAGACAAAACTACCCCTCCCCTCCCAATCCTCCACCTCTACAATTCGGGTTTCTTCTCATCAACGGATCTTTGTCCACGAGAAGACCTCCGGGAAGATTGGGCAGGGCTAGTTAAGGGGTCGTATTTTTGGGAAGCAAGATAATTGAGAGCAGTGACAACATCAGCAATGAGAGGTCTCATAGTAGGTTGTTCTTGAACACACATTGCAGCTATTGCTAGAGCTTGGTATAGTCCTCTCACCGGATATTCACCTTCTAGAACCGGATCAGCCATCTGCCCAAATTTCCTTCTATCTTTAAACAATGGCCGTGCCTGTACAAAACTTGATTTAATCAATTATTCTGTTTTTTACAAAACTATTTAAATAAACAAATAGAAGGAACATAGCACGAATTATGCAAGGGAATATTGACAAGAATTAGAAGCAATAGTATAGTCACATAAATGAAACTTATTCATAATATATTTATAACCTAAAGGTTGCGACTCTACCCCACGATTGTGTTGCCCACTTATTATCAAGGGTGTGTCAATAGTCTAGTAACTCACCTTTTCCAAGGTCGTTATCATTAGCCACGCAAATAAAGTAATGGTTGTTCTAGCGGAGACACTTTCGACCTGTTTACCTACAAACAAGTCCAGTTGTGTTTTAACAACAAAGGATATAAGCAAGTGAAGCATGTGCGCCCACGCGGCCATAGTGACCTCAATTTTGTAGGGACTCTCACTATGACTTCAATTAAAAAAAACACCAACTTTATGGTATGACCTAAGTTTACCCGTAATTTACAAAATCCAACAAAAATTGGCTATCTTAATATCAATAACGACCCAACCACAATTGTGACTTACATAATTTTCTTACGTAAACACAACTACACCCTCATTTATCCTTAAACATCCCACAAGCTTGCTTGCAGTTAACAATAAACATCATTTTCCCTACATGTTTATACATTTCTCGTGTTGAATGAGTAAAAGTTAGAATATAGCACAAATATGGCCATGTCGAACGATCACATGGTTAAGCTAAAGCATTAAACGACAAAGGAAAGGGGTCAAATAGATCATATGGCATCTGAATGTATTCAACACAGAAAGATAGATCATAGAAACATAAGCTAATGATAGCCCCAAAAACTAGGTACATGGCATCAGATACTTCATACTCGTGGCCCCAGCAAACTCGCAAATTTATTAGTATTGTAGATGACTCATTCAAAAGGAGATTCCAAATGAAAAAACTTTTTATCAACTTCTTCCAAAGTAAAAACCTTTATATTAACATTACCATATTGACATACGTATATGTAAATTATATACTCTTCCTCTACAAACAAAATCATTGTTTAAAATCAGTGTTGCAGTCAGAGATGGACTCAAATGGTAGTTGTTAGTTTGCATAAGGTCACAAGTGAACTCAGACAGTAGTATTAGCATCAGAGCATCTTTGTTGAATGACATCTAGTACAAAGTAAATTCAGAGTAAAAGAATCATATTAAATAAAAGAGCTTACCCACGCAACAAGATTTTGCTCTGCTGCACATCTCGTATTATCGATTGCTTTTCTACCCGTAATGAGCTCCAATAATACAACCCCAAAACTATAAATATCTGATTTAAACGTGAGTTGACCCGTCATTGCATAATCAGGAGCACAATACCCGTACGTTCCCATCACTCGGGTCGAAACATGAGTTTTATCTCCAATTGGTCCCACTTTTGCCAAACCAAAATCCGATAATTTAGCATGGTAATCTTCACCTAACAATATGTTGGACCCCTTCAGGTCTCTATATATAACCGGTGGATTCATCTTATCATGCAAATACTCTAACCCTCTTGCTGCTCCCGCTGCTATTTTCATCCTGGTGTTCCAATCGAGGCGTTTCCTGTTGGGCCGATGATCTGCCATACAAATGCAATCTTTCAGGAAAACCGGTTGACCTAAAAACTTCTTCTATTGTATAATAAAGTCAACATTTGCTTAATTGCTTCATAAAAATTAGTTAATAAACATCTTTTATGTGTTCTTCTCCAATTAAACTACTTTCCAAAGTCAAATAAACTACTTTCAATTAATTTATAATCACTTTATATTTATTTAAAGCAATTTAAACTTACTGTTAATGGATTCGGACTTCAGGAAATTAGCTAGTGGTTCAGCACTTGCATTGCATAGAAACAGATTTTATAAAATAGAAAGAAAAAATGGGAAAAAGATTAATTTAGAAAGGTAAAAAGTGAATACCGTGCAAATGGTCTTCCAAAGAACCTAACGGCATGTACTCATAAACCAATAATCGCTGCTCTCCTTCAGCACAATAGCCGATTAACTTCACAAGATTAGGGTGATCAGCCATGCCTAATGTCAAAACTTCAACTACAAATTCTCTAATCCCTTGCAAACCATCAGGATCCAGTTGCTTTATAGCCACAATCTGCAAGTTCTTAAGATTAAGATACAATTCGAGACCTTTTGTATAAAATAATTAATCAAATAACTTGAGAATAAAACAGTCCTTTTTAGTACAAGTAACATATCGGTCGGATTGGAATGTCCAATTACAAAACAAATAAATTTACATTAAAAGCAGGCTACATGTGTCTTTCAACCCGTTTTACGCATCCCCCTGACCCATTTGAGAAATAACAAAACCCATTCACCACAAAAGGTCAATTCTCACTAACCTGGTCCGGATCTTCTAATTTTCCTTTATAAACTTTGCCAAAGCCACCCTCACCCAAGAAATACTCAGCTTTGAAATTATCGGTTGCTTTCACCAATTGTGCATATGTCAATGTTTTCGCCTTGTTCACAGGACCCTCTCCCTCTTCAGCTGGCTTATTCTTATCAACTGCTTCATTTGAAACAGGTGATTGAACAACATTTTGTGCATTTTCCTTCTTCACTTCGTTACGTTGTTCGACTTTTATTGTATCTAAACCATACAAACCAGCAAAATTCAATCAGAAGTACTAAAAAGTAAATACAAAGTACAAACACCAGAAAACATCCACGTATGTGGAGAACTACACATGGAGACACATAAAGAGCAAAAGGATAAAACTTCATCCATCATCATGTGATTTCTAATATCTCAAACGAAAACAAACAACCGACCATTCAATAAAAACACACATTTTCTATTAATCTATTAATGTTCAAAAGATCCCAACATTCAGAGATGAAACATTTTGCATAAAATAGTGTTTAGACACGCTTCGTAAAATGATCAAAATCATTATTGACCCTCAACTCAAAGACTCGCCCTCTCTAAACAGCGAAAACCTCATCCGTTTTACTTTCGACCCTCAACTAAGATTTGCAACCACTATCATCAAACTAATTATTACACCCTCAAATAAACCAATAATCATACACACAAAAGTATGTCACATAAACACTAGAAATGATCAAACAATAACTTAAAAACACATCCAAATACCACCTTACTATCCAATAATACCCAAAATTGACAAAAGACAAGAACTTTTGACTTTTAATAATACCATAAGTAATCTTCAACCACACTTACTAACACTTAATACTAATTATTTTCAATAATAAACCACTTAATTAATAACACAACTTTTTACTCACATCAATAAGTTCAAAATCAATAATTCCAAAAAGCTTATATCACTAGATGATGTCACTGATGACTATAATATTAAACTATTAAACTTTCAACTAAAATTAACAAATTATCACAAAATTCACCAAGATCAAAACTTTTTCCAATAAAGATCAATAATTCATAATCAAACAACATGCATGATTAAAAAAAACTAAAACCCATAATCAAAATTTAATAATTTTTTATATATGTTTTGAAAATTAGCAAAAACATATAAAAAAAAAAGATAAAAACTTTACATACCAGAAGCTTTTTTAATTGGTTGATCTTTATGGGTATTTTCAATTCTCTTGTTTTTTGATGATTTTGAATCTCCACCAGCACAAAGGAAACAACCCATTAAAAAGATTGGAATTTTATTATATAAATAAATATATTTATAAAAATTTTTATTTGTATAAATTTTGATAAAAAGATTGGAAATTTAATTATGAAATGATCATTTATTTGTGTTCATGGTTTTTGTGTGTGTTACAGAAAATAAACCAATCAATTTATTGCAGTTTTTTTTTTTAAAGAGAAAGAAAGAAAGATGGAGAGTTTTTATTGCAGGTTTATAGAGAGAGAAAGAAAGGCGTTATTTATATATTTTTCATTTCTTTGTGAATTTGTTTTTTGACCTTTTAGTTTTGAGATGAGCTATTGAGTCCTTTTGAGTAATTTTGGTGTTTGCGGTTGTGTTTCTGATTATTTGGTTACTGGTTTCGTCGAGTTGCTGGTATTGAGTCCTTATTATGATTGTTATAGTATGTGATATGTGTTTTTTTTTAGTTTCAATCATCGATTAGGAGATTTCGAAAAGCATTACTTCTAATATTCCTAATATTTACCCGGTGATTAACTAATAATTATGATATTGTGGTAGTGCTAGTATGCATGATTTCAAGAGACAAGTTCATGTTATTGAGGAACGTCTTCCAAACTATTTTAGCAATCCTTCTTTTTATAATGAATACTTGAATTTAGTCATTGACACGCAACCCTCCAAGACCAATGGAACCTAAAAATCACTGGCCATACAAGGTTATGAATGAGTACAGTGTGGTGGATGAACTTTAGGAATTGCAACTTAAATGGTTTAAGGTTGGTAAATTTGAAAAACCATAGCCTTAACGCTTGATCATCCTATTTAGGTAGTTTTAGCAATCTCAAAACTTTAAGAAACAAGATTAAAATTATCTTTGTAAAATTCATCAAAGAGTAATAGTATGTATTTACTTATAAACCATTTATGTTTCATGTTAAATTGATCTTTGCAACATGTTTTCGGCAATGCAATCAGTCAAACTTTGAAGCAATAAGATACTAATTTTTCCTAAAAATTCATATATTGTAACGTTTTATTCAATCGACTATCTTATACTAGTTGGGCTACAACTTGAAAGATTTAAACAAAAAAAACTTGGTACAAAAGATTCGGAAATCGTATCGAGTGCGTGAAAACTCACAGCAAAATGTTAAAGTTTGAACATGACATTGGATGACTATTAATCAATAGTTCAAGGGGGCACACCATATACTTGTGATACTATAAGAGTTCATCTTTATTAAAAAGACAAGTAAAAGGGGTTAAAATAATGTTTGTGAGTTTGTCTGAATAAGCATACCGAGTGGGATTTCCGTTCGGCAGAAAATAAAAGAGTTTACAGGTAACCAACATTTCATTGCCACGTCACCGAAAATAAAAAAGAAATGTCGGTCAAATCGTTGACTCTTGTACCAAGAAGTATCCACGTACGCGTATTTGTTGAGAAAGACTTTCCTCTGACGTGGCACGTATTTCATTTTTATTATTATGTTCATGGTGAAATGTGGATGTGATTAACGATTATCTTATGATTTATTTGTTTACTTACGTACGTTACCCACAATGATATTATAATTATTTGTGTTAATTGCGGTTTTTATGTTTTAATTATGACAAACATATAATTTATAATAGCAGGGTACCCGCGCAATCCGGCGGCGGATACCCGGTGATAAATTTTGTGGCGGGCAAATATTTTTAGTCGTACGTTTTTTTATAGCAATAAATTTACGAATGAATGACAACTTTTGTTATGGAATTTTATTAATATACAGGACGGTTATTAATGATATGCGTTATGGTACTAATGATGGGATTTTTAATACTGAAAAGCATTTCGATTTTTGTAGTTTATGAACTTTATTTTTTTTATGCGTTAGTACATTACATAATGATTCAAATAAAATTAAAACATTACAAGAATAACTAAAAATTTAAACTAATAATCTAAGTTATAGTACTCTTTGATTTCTTGCTTCATCTCGATTAGCTTCTCTTGTTGCTTTGGGGGCAACGTCTCGTAGATTTGTGATTTATAGAAAAAGATGTCGTCTTTGTCTCGTTTCTTTTTAACTGCTAATTCAAGTGTTAAGTCCAAAATTATTCGGATGGTCCAATAAATAACTCAAACAATATTTGGCTAAAAGCCCATAACAGCCTATATGCTTAAATTGATCCAATCCTAATCTTTAGGATATAAGAACACTCTTACCCTAAATTTCTCACATATAACCGTAATTCAGCTAAACATCCGCCCCCATCTATATTATTCTCTTTCAAATGCAGTAATTCCCAACTCCAAGTACAAGCAACCTCACATCCTTATTACTCCAATAAAAAAAACGCAGCCTCTTCCTACCTCATCACTTCAATATCATACAAACACAAACCTTCATTATGTCTCCTTTATATAACCAAGCATAAACTCACGAAATATCATACAAACACAAATCTTCCGTGTGTCGTCGTTACCGGCTTTGGGTCGGCATTATAAGCCCGACGCGTCAAGTAACCCCAATCGGCTGAGACTCCATTACTACACCAAGCTTTATTGCAAATGTTTCGGATGTGTGTGTGAGAGATATGAAATGGTTTGTGTCAATTTATATGTGAATGAAGTAACAATGGTAATGATGGTGTAAATGATCCGTTACAAGTATTTTGGTGTTACAAGTCAATGGAAGAAGCAAAACGTCTGCAGAATTTATATTAGAGGGCTGTTACAATTTAAAAGTCTACATAATTGAATGCATTTAATTTCCAGTATTTAATGTAAGTTTTATTATGTGTATGTATTGAATTAATTGCAAAATTAATACAAATATTTTCATTATAAGTAAGATGTTGAATCTGAATTTTAAGCCTTCTACTAATAGCATGTCCCAAATGCATTATAAAGTAGTATAGATGATACATAACGTAACATGCGCAAGTTACTCATAATCACAAATTATCAAAGCACACATTCATCAACACCTCTCGACGTTTTGAGTCGTCGTATACTTCAATACATGTTCGAATATGTTGGTTAAGTTGCATTATAATCAAACCATTTAACAAACCATTGAGAATGTTTAAAATACCTCTTAGAGTCATCAAATATTTACAAGTTCAATTATTTTCTTTCGAATCTCATTTTACATTTCATACAAGATATGAACATTATTTTACAAACTAGGCTAATGATCAAAATTGCATACATTATATCAAAACACTTTCATCATCTTGTAAATCACTTGGATCATTTTATAAAATCTAGCATTTTTATAAATTTTCACAAAAGTTTACTTGCATTACCTTTTACAAATCACTCTTATTTATAAATAATGTTCTAATAAAGAGTAAACTGCAAAAATGTCCATATTGTTTCTTAAACTTACCCCTTCGCTCTCATTCATCATCTCCATCGTTCTCTTTTTCTAGGACTTATACATACAATTGATACCACCCATGAGAATCCTTTCAAAAACTTCTTCTTCCTCACCCTCTAGACCATATTCATACTCCATTGTACCATCCCTCTTCTTTTCTCACATCCACCTCTTCTTGATAATACACCTTGTACCATCCCTCTTCTTTTCTCACACCCACCTCTTCTTGATAATACACACAACAAAACTAGGTTAGTATGTACCTTCTTTAAAGTCTCCCATCTTCCTCACTTCTTTTCATCCTCACTCATTGTAAGTGCAAACGGTCCTTTCATTGTTTCCCTACACACATCTCTTCTCATCCCCTTCAACACAAGCCTAAGTTAAACCACTATCTTCATTTATGAAGTCTCCTATCTTCCTTCTCATCTTTAGATCATCCTTGCCAATCTTGGCTTAAAACCTTCTTTCTTCGTTTCCGTTCATCCTCTCCCACTTCTCCACTTTAAATAGTCATCTTCATTCTCATCTAGGAGCATATCATCTTCACTTTATATCACCTAGACATTCGACACTTATCTTGGAAGAAGTTAGAGAATGGTGTGTTAATATATATAATTAATAATTATATATATTTAGTTTCAATCCCTTTCGTGCAATAACTTTAGAATACTCATATTTGAGTCATGCATGTATTAATCTCAGATAATGTCTTGCTATATGTATCATCATTATTATATATATGTGCACTTGTCTACTAACTCTGTTTTTTAGCATTACTTCATCGCTAAATTCTTTGGTAGCTGATGTGTTTTTTTAGGTCTATAAAATTATACCAAGTTTTAAATTTATATTTTGCCGAACTAACCTATAGACTCTAAACACTAACGAGCAGTGTACCCGGTCAATGTAGATAGTTTCTCGGTAAGCAAGGGTCGTTCACTAGGAGTGAAGCTAAAGTGATCTATTGGTATTCTAATTACTAAACTAACTAGAAAGCAGGTAAATATTTTTGGGGTTTTAGCCTGAGAGGCTAACACGATTTTTATGTGTTTTAACTAAACTAATGACAAGAAAATAAATACTAAACTAAATACAAGCAAATTAAAGATAGATGAAGATCAGATAGGAAGAACGGGTTAGCCAAGTTTAATTCATCTTATAGTTATACATGCTTATGTCTACTTGTTTTAATTCATT
>LBNU01038025.1:52829-65158 GCA_014162995.1 Artemisia annua | reverse complement strand
GGCGTATCGAGGTAACTTCGCGTGGGGTCCAAGATTATAATATTCACGAATATTCGTACACCGCCTTAAGATACGGCGTAACTTCATTCTTCATGCGGCGCATTGTCTTCAGTATCTTGGATAATTCTGGTGAAGTCTTGAGATTGATACGCCGTACATCTGGAACATCATGCGGCGCATCTAGAGTAAAACAAGTTAGTTCTTCTCGTTGACCAAGGTTTCATATGCGGCGCATGGGATAAATCCATGCGGCGCATGCTTCAAAGTCAGGCAATGGTCTCAGATTCGTCTAAGTCTTTATGTACGGCGTATCAGCATCTTCCTTCAGTTCAGTAGACTTTCCCAACTTGATTCATTTTGCTCCAGTTTTCCTCCAAAATAGCTAACTTTCACCATTTGCTTGTTTATAACTAAGAATTGCAAAAGTAAACGATTAAGTATCAAATCTCATATAAAGTGATATAAAACAAGCAATATACATAGGATAAATGATGCTAATAATATGTCGTTATTTGATGTCATCAAATATCCCCCCACTTGAACTTTACTTGTCCTCAAGTAAACCTTAGATTTAAACTTATGAAAATGTATCCTAAACAATTGTCTAGGATTTTTATAGTTAAGCATTTATTCATTTGATCTCAATTGCACAACCAAACACCTCACGAAATAGGAAGATGAAATCACTCAAATCACTAACTAATCTATGTGGTAACATTTTAGTAATTCACTCAATTGCTCGGTAGTGACGAGTATTCTATTATAAGCTTGGCAAGGATACACATCTCCACCACTAAAGCTAAGGAGTAACAAGTCTAAAGCGGTAAATTGGGTTTATAAGGCTTAGGGGTTAAACCTAGCTTTGTTCAAACATCTCCTGCATAAACTTAATAGATCGCTAGCGCGAGTCCTCAACGCCTCAAATAACGGATGATCACTAGTGTGCTTGTTGGATCGCTGGCGCGTTATTTGCATAACGGATGGTCACCAAGTCACACACCAGATTGCTGGCGCGTTATTTGATTAATCTAATACTCGGATGGTCACTACCTTATTCACACATTTGACATTCTCACTTAGCCATCACCATATTCGGATGCTCGAAAGCTAACAACGAATATAATAATACGGTTGGGTATGGATAATAGTTGGGATAAAAATTGGTGTAAAATAAAAATAAACAAACAGGTAGATAAAGTCCTACAAGTGTGGTTAATCACTTCCCAACCATCCCATGAATAAGACACATGTCATTGACTAACTCACGCTTTGACACTTGAAACTCACGCTTTGGGTAGACACGAATTAGACTAAATAATATCTTAATCAAAGAATATACCTTAGTTGGCGTTCCCATAACGGCCAACTCCCTTGCAATCCATAAGTATAGTACAACAAATAGTGGCCATATGAACCACTTACATAACTTTACATCGTTGGTTTAACAAACTTACCAACTTCTTCTTTCTTTTTCTTTTCTTATTTTTTTGATTTTTTTTTTAAATCATTAACTAACTAATGGTGTAAAATTTCACCACTTCACCATCACAAAAAATCTTCATAACTTCAGATATAAAAAATAATAGTGAAAGTAGTAAACACACGAAAAACAAAAATACAATATATACTTTCACTCCATTGCATTGTGCAATTTCCCGACCTAACCAAAGATAATGATTTACGCACACGAACACAGGAAACGCGGGGAAACACACTTTGCCTAAGCAACTAACCACGGACTTTAATCTTTAGGGTAGGCTAAGGTGTAAAGGTGTAACGAAACATAAAATATAGGTGTAAGAAACGAAAGGAATGACTCTGAGGGTTTTTCTAGGGTATCTTACTCTAAAAATGAGAGTAAACAAAAGGGTATACGGGGGTTAACTAACTAGTGTAGTTAGTTAATGACACAAAACATATAAAGGCTATTTGGGTGTAATCCTAGAAATTTACCAATTTAGACAAGTCACTCCAATTATATAAATAATACTCATTATGGTGGTCTCAAATAGTATACAAGCCAAGTTCTAAAGTTTACAAGTCACCGGCACACTCATATTTTTGTGGAATTTGGGTAAAATATTAGGAAACAGAATAGGCTTAATTCTCACAATTTGGAAATAAGGGTTATGTGTGCGANTTCCCAACCATCCCATGAATAAGACACATATCATTGACTAACTCACGCTTTGACACTTGAAACTCACGCTTTGGGTAGACACGAATTAGACTAAATAATATCTTAATCAAAGAATATACCTTAGTTGGCGTTCCCATAACGGCCAACTCCCTTGCAATCCATAAGTATAGTACAACAAATAGTGGCCATATGAACCACTTACATAACTTTACATCGTTGGTTTAACAAACTTACCAACTTCTTCTTTCTTTTTCTTTTCTTATTTTTTTGATTTTTTTTTTAAATCATTAACTAACTAATGGTGTAAAATTTCACCACTTCACCATCACAAAAAATCTTCATAACTTCAGATATAAAAAATAATAGTGAAAGTAGTAAACACACGAAAAACAAAAATACAATATATACTTTCACTCCATTGCATTGTGCAATTTCCCGACCTAACCAAAGATAATGATTTACGCACACGAACACAGGAAACGCGGGGAAACACACTTTGCCTAAGCAACTAACCACGGACTTTAATCTTTAGGGTAGGCTAAGGTGTAAAGGTGTAACGAAACATAAAATATAGGTGTAAGAAACGAAAGGAATGACTCTGAGGGTTTTTCTAGGGTATCTTACTCTAAAAATGAGAGTAAACAAAAGGGTATACGGGGGTTAACTAACTAGTGTAGTTAGTTAATGACACAAAACATATAAAGGCTATTTGGGTGTAATCCTAGAAATTTACCAATTTAGACAAGTCACTCCAATTATATAAATAATACTCATTATGGTGGTCTCAAATAGTATACAAGCCAAGTTCTAAAGTTTACAAGTCACCGGCACACTCATATTTTTGTGGAATTTGGGTAAAATATTAGGAAACGGAATAGGCTTAATTCTCACAATTTGGAAATAAGGGTTATGTGTGCGGGTCATGCAACTTAGATTTAACAAAAACATGCTAGAAATTTTTTTAAATTTGAGCAAATTAAGCACATATTAAGCATATTTTTGAAAAATAAGGATAAGTAAACGTTCTAATTCTCCATCCCCCCACTTAAGATACACAACGTCCACGTTGTGTAAATAAAAATTAAAAACAGGAAATAGAAAGAATTAGAACGGAAACTCCCCTAAGATTTGCTCGGTATGATCCTCCATGGTAAGAATGCGAGCATATGCGGGAGTTCATCAATACCTTCAATTGTCCAGACCTGTAAAAATATAGAGACCAAAGAAAAAGAAACTCGAGAACATCGCATTACTTATCGGTTAGAAAATAAAAATGGAAAAAAAATTTACAGGTCAGAGTGTCGATGCGCCGTATCCATGGAATATTGGATACGCCGCATCAACTACTTGCAGAAAATACTAAATTACACGCCAGGGGTCAATACGCCGTATCCACAGACAAGGATGCGTCGTATTGAAAACAAACAGATGTGCCGTATTCACAGACAAGAATACGCCGTATCTGTCTTCCTGAGATAGAATCACAGAAACAGAAAAACACACAGAAAACTAACAAAAACAAATAAAAACTAAAATACCAATAAATCAAATTAAACAATCACTCCCCGGCAGCGGCGCCAAAAACTTGATGTGTTTTTTTAGGTCTATAAAATTATACCAAGTTTTAAATTTATATTTTGCCGAGCTAACCTATAGACTCTAAACACTAACGAGCAGTGTACCCGGTCAATGTAGATAGTTTCTAGGTAAGCAAGGGTCGTTCACTAGGAGCGAAGCTAAAGTGATCTATTGGTATTCTAATTACTAAACTAACTAGAAAGCAGGTAAATATTTTTGGGGTTTTAGCCTGAGAGGCTAACATGATTTTTATGTGTTTTAACTAAACTAATGACAAGAAAATAAATACTAAACTAAATACAAGCAAATTAAAGATAGATGAAGATCAGATAAGAAGAACGGGTTAGCCAAGTTTAATTCATCTTATAGTTATACATGCTTATGTCTACTTGTTTTAATTCATTCAATTGTTTTGTCGCCAATCCGATTATTAACCCTGTCACAATTAAATAACCTACCATCGTGGTGGGAAAGAGGACATGATCATAGTGACTTGTCTAGCATCAATACTAACTTATTGCTTTAAACCATCTAACCTAGTTCGGTATTACACGCTACTAGTCCTATTAGGTTGTAGACACATTCCGTTTATGCCAAACAATGATTCCTAATAGAGATTCGGGTTAACACACATATAACTCAACCAAAGCAACCACAATTACAGGTAGTTAAGTCACATTAATTAAAGTTATAAGGATCATAACCTAGTTACATAGACTTCTACTAGTTTTTAAGCAATAAACGAGTTTTTATCGACAAGCACCCAATCCAATAACAAAGTAAATCAAGAACACAAACATAAAAACTAATAAAACTTCATAAGCTTCCATAATCTCAGCAAAAGATAGAGTGTACATCAAAATTAAACATAAGAAATCCATAGACAAATTTATTATGCTAACCGAATAATACACAAAGTTAAGTATTGAGATGTTCTTCATCGATCTTCGAGGATGGAAGGAGGAGGTGTTAGGGACGTTTTTGGGGTGTCCCCAACTGATAAAAGTGATGCCAAAGTCGTTCTAGGGCTTTGGTACTTATAGGATTAAGCAAGAGTAGCCTCCAAGGTTTACCAAAAATAATCTGCTGCTGTTCTGACCCCGATACGGCGCATCTAAAAATCCTATGCGCCACATCTCCTTTAGAAATAGATAGGTTTCCTTTTTCTCTTCACGTGGCCGCTTGAATCACCTAAAACGGAGTCCGAATGAAGATTTTATGACCAAAACAGTGAAGCATCTTCTAAAGTTGTTACGTAAACGTTATTTCTTCATATGGCTTCGATTCTTCACTTGCTTTCTTGATTAAGGCTTATAAAAGGCCGATACGGCGCATCGGATTGGTCCGATACGGCGTATCGAGGTAACTTCGCGTGGGGTCCAAGATTATAATATTCACGAATATTCGTACACCGCCTTAAGATACGACGTAACTTCATTCTTCATGCGGCGCATTGTCTTCAGTATCTTGGATAATTCTGGTGAAGTCTTGAGATTGATACGCCGCACATCTGGAACATCATGCGGCGCATCTGGAGTAAAACAAGTTAGTTCTTCTCGTTGACCAAGGTTTCATATGCGGCGCATGGGATAAATCCATGCGGCGCATGCTTCAAAGTCAGGCAATGGTCTCAGATTCGTCTAAGTCTTTATGTACGGCGTATCTGTCAAGAATGATACGGCGCATCTTCCTTCAGTTCAGTAGACTTTCCCAACTTGATTCATTTTTCTCCAGTTTTCGTCCAAAATAGCTAACTTTCACCAATTGCTTGTTTATAACTGAGAATTACAAAAGTAAACGATTAAGTATCAAATCTCATATAAAGTGATATAAAACAAGCAATATACATAGGATAAATGATGCTAATAATATGTCGTTATTTGATGTCATCAGTAGCTAAAACTAGGGGGAGCATACACCAAGGGAGAGCATTTGCAAATCTCAAACTCGGTTGCAAATCGTTGACGCATCTACACATTTCTTGCTATGTATAGCCAACCTCTATAATGCTACTCATATCCTTTTACATGCTTAGTTGCTTGAAACTAACTCTTGCTGTAGGTTAAGCATTTGCAACATATTTGATTCATGGATATGCTAAAGTCAATGGGGATACAATGAGCTGGGGGAGCTCGGAAGTAGTTGGGTACATGGTTCGGAGTTGGTTAAACCATGGAGATAGGAGCAAGGCTTCACGCCTTCACTAGGAAGATGCAAGCTCACTTCTTTGAATTGTGGGATTCGGGATAGTCTAATACATTCGGGGATCGTCATTGAACCTATATGCTCTAGTATTCTTCTCAAGTCTTCCTCTCAAGATTCTTTCTCAAGTTTTCATCTATATGCTCAAGTTGTCTTCTCAAGTCTTCCTCTCAAGTTATCTTCTCAAGTCTTCTTCTCAAGTTGTCCTCTTAAGTCTTCCTCTAATACAAGCAAAGACATCTCTTCTTCTCAAGTCTTCCTTTCAAGTTTTCCTCTCAAGTCATCTTCTCAAGTCCTCTTCTGGAGTCTTCCTCTCAAGCTTTCGCCAATCTTCTTTCCACCTCTACATTGACGACACCTTTTTGCTTTGACAAAAGGGGGAGAATGAGTGTAAACAAGTAACTTCTACACTTTACTATGAGTTACAAGTTTACATATTTTGTCATCATCAAAAAGGGGAGATTGTTAGTGCAAACGTTACATCGTTTAATCTATACAGTGTCTTCATATTTTAATGATGACAAACATGTAACTTGTAATACATAAAGTAAATTGCATAAGTTACTCATTTACACAAATCATCAATGCATGCACACATCAACATCTCTCGACGGCTCAAGTCTGAATCACTTCAGGTATGAACAAACACTATACCAACTTTGTTAAGTGATCAAAGAAAATATTTTTGTCCTTAAACCTCACATTTTTATAAATGTAACAAAACATTTTTACAAAAATAAATTAAACAAATTATTTTTACATTTATAAAGAAATGTTTTAAAGAAAAATAAATTTGAATTTCAAATTCCCAACAGCTATTTTTCCCGCCCAAATCAGTTAAATTTTCACCATATAACATTTCACCACTAAAGGACAAAATCTGTCAAGAAGGTCCCTTAAATATAAGGGACCGTCCAATGTTTAAGGGATCGTCCCCCGCTCCTCGAGCTGCCTATAAATACTGACCCATTTTCATCAGATTTTCTTAATCCTCTTGGCACAAAAATTTTATGTTCTTTCCATCTTCTTCTTTGATCATTGTAACTCTCTAGTATGTGTTTATAAGTGATCTTGTCATCCTCTATCTCAAGTGCAAAAGAAGAACACTCGAAGTCGTAAAGAATCGAAGTGTTATAATGTAGTCCACACACACACACGTAACTAGTGTTACGATTCTCTTCTTCCTCTAAACTCTATTCTTGTATATTCGTGTATCCGACTTGTGTGTGAGTCGTGTGTAGATTGGGACGAAGTGTGAAGTCCTAGTAATAGTTTGTAGATTAGGACGGGATGATCGCCCATGTGAAGATTAGGATGGGGTGATCGTTTGTGTGAAGATAAGGACGGGGTGATCATCCATGTGAAGACTAGGACCGGGTGAAGGTTCGTGAAGACTTGAATTGGGTGAAGATTCAAGTGTACCGGGTGATCGATCTTGTGGCCACGTGGGCTTTTGTGTAGATTGGTTCTAGCTAGGATTAGGACTCGACATTTTGCTTAGTGTCATTAATTGGTGTAAGCGTTGGTGTACGGTTTGTTCCGCCATAATGGAGCTTGTTGACTAGTGAAGTAACTCTCGAGCTAGGTACTCGGGGAGTGGAGTAGGTCGAAGAGGTGCTTCGCGCCAAACCACTATAAATCATCGTGTCCAGTTTTCGTTTTCTCTTCTCATCTCTTTACTTTTTATTCTTGCATTTATTGTTTTATATCTACACTTGCATTAAGGTTGTGTTTGTGTGGCTTGTTGCTTGTAGTGCGATCATGCTTGTGATATTAACTAAGACAACTTAAAAATGCAAAAACATATGAAAACTTCAACACGTGTCTTAAACTCGCCACTGACGGCGGTCCCTTAATTAGGTCGGCGGGCCCAATTATATATGGGACCGTCCACACATATTAAGGACCGTCTACAATGTAATCAGAAATAACTCTAATTTATCTTACTTGTTATGTGTGTCTGTTGTTGCAAGTTGGATATAAATCTACATAGTTGTTATAAATGTCATAACCACTATTCATGTTTAGTCACGCTTGATCGGAAATTTGATACAAAAGATTTTAAGTTTTAAATAGAAACATATTCACCTCTCCCATCTACGTTTCTACATATATTATAAGGGGCGTCCGGTTTTTGGATTATCAAAGGGAGGGAATTTCGAATTTTTATGTAGTATTGAGTGGTGGTGTGAGCATTGGTTAATTACTTGGAAGGTTGATGTAAAATGCGTGCGCGCGTGAGCTAAAATGCAAATTATGCGCGTTTAATGCGTGACTTGTGAAATTAAATGCAAAGATACATAAAATAATTCTACTAGACCGTAATGTATTAATTTAATGTAGAACATGCTCGGTCTAGTGCCGGTATGCGTTAAAAGTCATTTTTCAGGGTGCGCGGGTTCATTTCCCGATTTTAGGGTTAAGTAAACACGTGATGTGTGTTGTGTCACGTTGTAGTATAGGGTGTTTATGCCTTATCAAGTTTTAAATTTATATTTAGCCGACTTATCCTATAACACACACACTAACGAGCAGTGTACCCGATCAATATATAGATAGTGGTAAGTAGAGTGTCGATCACTAAGAGAGAAACGTAATATCTAGTTAGTCTTATCAGTATTTTAATTCCTAAGTTAGTTTTACAACCTAATCTAACGCAAAGGGGGTTTAGTCTGAGAGACTAGCATGATTTGGTTTGATTAACTAAAACTATAAAACTAATGAGAAAGAATACAACGAATGGCGAACACGTACACAGATAGATAATAGATACAGATAGAAGGCCTGACTAATGATTAAGTAGTTTGTCACTTGTTTTATTGCTAGTTTTATATGATGAGTATTGTAATCTTATCTGTCTCGTTGGATCTTAATTATAGGTGAGTAAACCCTTAATGATTACTTATGTCTAAGAATTATTTTACTAACTTATTAGGCTAGTGAAGTAATCGTGGGAGGAGGTATGGCAGCCCCGAACAAGCAACTGCTAGACACAAAGGTTATCAATGCACATATAAAAAGAACCAAAAAAACATCATAGAAACTTTAATCGATGGGAAAGAAATTTTAAGGGGAGCAACATAGCGGTCACAAGCCCATCAATCCTGATGGATTAAAGTTTACTGTTACAATAAAACAAAACTAATTAATGGAATTAAAACACAAGCAGGACCTTCTTATTGCTCTAAGATCTTCAATGTGGTGTGTCTTATGTTATCTTTTTGTTGTTCTTCTTCTCCTTAGGGTTTATGTAGCAGCTTCTCTTGGTTTTTTGTACATGAAATTCGGCTGTATCTTGGGGTATTTATAGTTTTTGTCTGAGGGCACGATGCGGCGCATGTACTTAACTTCGCGTGGGGTCCAAGATTAATATATTCTGGAATATTCATACACCGTCTTTAGATGCGACATATCTTGAATCTTTATGCGGCGCATCTGGAGTAGTGATACACCGTCTTCAGATTAATTATCTTTTGTGAAGTCTTGATAGTGATACGCCGTATGTCAGAAGTGTAATGTGGCGTATCTGGAGTAGAACAAGTTGGATCTTCTTCGTTGACCAGAGTTTAATATACGGCGCATGATATAATCAGATGCGGCACATTCTTCAAAGTCAGGCAATGGTCTTCGAATTCTTTAAAGTATGATGATACGACGTATCTGTCTAGAATGATACGGCGCATCTCTTTGAGTTCAATAGACTTTTTCCATCTTGATCATTTAGCTCCATATTTCGTCCAAAATCACTAACTTTCACCAAATGCTTGTTTTTACTTGAGAATTACTAAAGTAAATGATTAAGTATTAATTCTCATAGATAATGTAATAAAAAAAGTCAAATAAATAGGATAAATGATGACAATATAATATACTTATTTGATGTCATCAACACGTAATTGTTAAAAGTGAATGTTTTGAGTTTGTAGTCAAATATTGACTTAGGAAATTGATAGTTGATGAAAAATGTCATTTTTGGGTTTACGCGGTTCGGTTTACAGTTACGCATAAAGGTAAATAAGTAACTTTCAAATTAATAGTTTTGAGTAAAAGGTAAATAATGACCTGAAAAGTACGAGTTGCTACATTAAGTAATTAAGTTATTCGGGTTGTTAAGGTTTGATCATACTAAAAAAAAGAAAAAAAAAAGACATGTAAGTATATAAAGATGGTCGAGCCGGTAACTTTGATGACGTAGCAGGTAGCCGGTCATTATTTTATACTATATAACATTCATTGAAGTAGTTTAGGGAGTCGAAACTATTCCGAAGCCGCCGGATTGGAGATCTACTTTAGGGAGTAGGGCGGCTTGAGTGTACTGTGGAGCCGCGGCTACTATTCACACGTCGAGCCAAGCCGTCGGATTAAATGGATAAAAGAAACATTACTGGGCTTTTGCTTATTTGGCACTTAATGGGTTTGTTGCATGTTGTACACCTATTTTTCATTATCAAGGATTTTTGGCTACACTACATGTTGTATCATTGCATGTTGTACACCTGTTTTCCATTATCATTTCCCGATTAATTTGCTTAAGAGATTGGTATTTCATTTTTTGGGTATTGTGCACACACACAAAGGGTGTTGGTAAGAAAATTAGATCTCGAGTTTATTTTATGCAATTTAAGGTTGAAATTGTTTTAGGTGTTTTGGTCAGAATGATGAGTAGAGTGCCTGATTATGGTTGTTCTGTAGGATACTAAATAACTTATAACACGTATGGAGTTGTGCTTATGGTACAAATTAAAGAAAGAAATAAGAATAAAGGAAGAAGAAGAAGAAGAAGTTTAGAGAGAGAGAAAGGGAGAGTTGGGAGTTCTAGAGAGAGAAAGTGAAGAGAAAAATAGTCATATGATTAGAAGCTCCAACCCTTCCCATGTGTGGGAAGGGCTTTATATAGTTACAATAAACGCTCTCCTACGAGCTGTGGATCGGGTGTACAGTGGGTAAAGACCCGTCCGTCCTCCACGGTGTTACTTAAACTATACTAATTACTAACTAATAAGATAAATACTACGAGCTACAAAATGCTAAACAATACTCGGGGTGACCGAGTCTTCTATATAAAAAACCTATTCCTAACAATCTCCCCCTAAGGGAGGTCACCCCGGAAATTAAACTTTGAACTCTAGCATCTAAATCTTTGTCGATATCTTTGTAGCTCGTAGTCTTTGATTCTTCACTTATGGCTCGCTTTGTACTTCAAGCAATGATCTTGTGATTAATGTTCCTTTGGCATGTGTGATCTTTGAGCATTCTTTGAGATCATCAGCCACCGTAAATCTCCAAGCTCATCCTTCGTAGTATCGCCTTCATGTGATGTAGTGACTTTAGGACCGTCATGCTCACACTCTTCTAGATTAGGGGACTTTTCATCAAAGTTGCGGAAACGTTGTTGTAAGTCTCTTCAACATTCATTGTTGCAAGTCTCTAGACATTAGTGATCTTCATTCAGAATGAGTTGTCAGTGTGAGCATGAGGTATGGAATGACACGATTCAACTGGAATTAGGTACCACCATCACCATCTTTATATGAATACCTGAAATAAAACAGTTAGCAATAAAGTTGGAGAACGAGTATGGCTTTGTCATTCGTTCTGGGTGGTTGGATTAACCTTCGGATCTGTGAGGACCGACCTGTGATCAGGTAGAATCCTCTTTAAAGAAGACTCTCCTTGACAGGAATTTCCAGCTTGTAGTAATGAGTCTTCCAAAGAATCCACTTCGGAATCATCATACTAAGCATGTTCTCTTACCGGAACGTCTCAAAGCAGACAGCACGATAGAGTGAATCGGTGAATTGATATTCACTGATTGATGAGAAATTGATTTATAGAAATTNATCGGTGAATTAATATTCACTGATTGATGAGAAATTGATTTATAGAAATCACTCACGTGTCACTTAATACACATTTTAGACATGACGAGAGTTTTGTAATTTGAATCACATTTCCATCAAAAATACTTTTGTTTAAGAAAGAATACCCAATCAATGTGCTTGTAAGAAAGTAGGTTAGCACATTGAAAGGTTTTACAAAATTGATAACGCTCAAAGTTAACATGTTTTTAGAAGCGTTATTAATGTTTTTATGCATGTTATTTGGTTACTTTTATATGCTTTTGCAACTAAATCATATCAAAGTATGTTTTTGTAGCATATGTAGCCAAATGTAGGAAAAACGAGGAAAAAGTGAAGAAAATGGAGCACATGCGATTACACGAAGATTCCCAAGTTCAAAGTCCAATTTGTGAAGTAATTCATAAGGAGAAACCTAAGTTTGGTCACTTCAAAGTTCCAAGTTCAGAGTTAACCAAGTGTGGATAGTGCATGAAGAAATACACAACGAAGTTAAAAATCCAAAACCATTCAGAGATCACCAGCCGATCGGTTGGTGACTAGCCGATCAG
>LBNU01038025.1:11478-30235 GCA_014162995.1 Artemisia annua | reverse complement strand
ATCTAAAAAAAAAAAAGGATTATTTGGTTGATTTTAAAACTAAAATATTTTTTTTATGCAAAATTGAGCTGAAAATGTTTACGTCAATTTTTTTATTTTTCTTTACTAATAAAACTAGTTATAATGCCCGCGCACGCGCAGGTTTTAATTTTTTTAATGATATATTTTTATTTTTAAAAAACAAATAATTTAATCTTTATTTTGTTTGATTTATGATTTTTAATTATATTTGTTTATTATTAAAGATAATCACTTAAAAAATTTAATCTTGTTGTTAGTTGCATCTTATCTATATTTTTTTGTATTTATCTTCTACTTGTGTAGTATATCAAGAAAACAAATTTTTAAAATTTTAAATTTAAAAAATAATAATTAAAATATTACCTAATAAGGAAATATTATTTTTTCAGAAATACGAAATAACCATTTAAAAATTTTAATCTTGTTGTTAGTTGCATCTTATCTATATTTTTTGTATTTATCTTCTACTTGTGTAGTATATCAAGAAAACAAATTTTTAAAATTTTAAATTAAAAAATAATAATTAAAATATTATCTAATAAGGAAAATTTTTTTTTCCGAAATACGAAAGTACCCGTTAGGGGTTTTGTTTTATTATATAAAAGATTTGAATTTGAAAACTAGAATAAGTGTCGTGAAAACAATGCAAAATGGAGGAATGTAAAAAGACGAGATTTTTTTCTTTTAACTTATCGACATTTTAATTGTAACTTATGACACGTTAGGCAATCAAACTGGTCATGCAAATTATGAGTTGAATAAAAAAATAATAATAATAAATAATAATAACTATTTGAGTCTACTAAAGTAAACTGGTAACTTAAAGGGTTTAAAAATCGGATAAAACGAAATATAGATGTCAAGTGCTATGATTCGGATTCGGATTCGGATTCGGATTATGATTCCCTCATTATTGTTGTGGAAAGATGTTTGGAAGGCTAATTTACGGTTCTATTCAGTTTTGGGAAATTATTCGAGGTGCTATGTGGATGTATTTGATTTTTCGTTTCGGTGAACTCAGGTTTTGAGGTTGACGGTTTGGTGATGGCACGTCTATGTACATTTTTTTTCTTCTAGTTTGGTGTCGTGTGTTTTGTTTGAGTGGGGTGATATTAATGAAGGTAAGTTTTATAGCTCGGGTGTTATCTACATGTTAGGCTACCCCCAATAACAGCTTTTAGCGATCCTCATTTTTCTGTCACGTTAGCTTTCTCTCACATGCAACCTACTGATGACCTTTTAAGTACAGTAAGTCAATCTACAATACAAAAAACATACCCACAAAAATAACGTTTAAATACTTAAAAAACACACAACACGCATATAAAACAAATATTTTACCGATTGGGATGTTTGGGACCTCAACCCAAATCCAATTCAACCTCCTCCAACCCTCATCTCCACAACAATGCCAACACACTGCAACCTCCTCCAACCCAGTTGGTTGAGGCATTATTGGGGGTAGCCTTACTTATCAAATTATTAGAAATTGCTATATTTCATAGGTATTTTTTCTGTTAAAAAAAAATAGGTATTTTTTCTTGACTTTTTTAGTTTTAATGAAAATGTTCTATCACTAAAATAGGAACCATTATGATTCTTAATTTTTTTTCTTAAAAAAAATAAAAATAAATAAATAAATAAATAAAACCCTACAAATTCACTCTATACATATCATAATCATCTCAAATAACTAGCTTAGACAAGTCTTTAAACTAACAAGGCAAGAACCATTTGGTTATAAACCATTTCACACAACATAGATACCGGTAGTTGCTTTTAATATCTACAATTCATTATATACCGACTAGCTAAGGATATTATAAAGTATGCATATTCTCAATCAAATTCAAACCTTACTCCAAGCCGCTAATTCCTATATACCCTAAAAGTACAATCTCAGTTACCCTATGTGTCTCAAAAAAATTTCATTTCTTAAAATGCCTCAGGGCGAAGGTCGTCTCGAAAAAGTTTGGGCGACTCTCATAAAAAAGTGACACGTGTCCCAGGGTAGGCGTGATTTTTTTATTTTGTCTATAGTAAAATTACACGTATACCCTCACATTTGTTTTTGTAGCTATGACCTTTAAACTTTTAGATTTTGATTATTATGTTCCCACCACCATCACCCACTCCGGCCACCACCAACCACTCCGGCCACCACTCAAGTAGTATCCCCAACTAGCTCAATGAAACTAATAAACTACAACAACACCCATTTCACTTTAACAAATAATTTGACACTTTCATATCGCATCCCCTGAAAATAGAACACTACAACATTTTTTTTTTTTTTTAAAAAGAAAAGAAAAAGAAAGAAAATAAACTACATTGTTGATTTTATGCAATCTGCTGGAATGCAAAACTGCAATCTGTGTTTCAGGCCAAACACAAAAGAAACTACAGTTGTGCAGTGGATACCATTGGTTAACTTTTAAGTTTTAACCCATTTGACAGCCTGTTTCCAAACATAAAAAAATCAAACTGCAAGCTTGTTTACTTTTGTTTCCAAACATAAAAGAAACTACATGCAGCTTGTTTCCAAACCCATTGACACTTTCATATCTATCTTGATTTTTCAGACAACACCCCACAAGCTACAAACATAAAAGAAACTACAGTTGTACAGTGGATACCATTGGTTGACTTTCTGCATGCACTTATCCCTCTGAGTTTCTTCTTCATTACTTATGTCTTCATGATCTGACTCAGATAGTGGGGATGGTGCTCTAACAATCTCTTTACCTTTGCTTCGGGTGGCAGCATGTGATGTGGTAGATGTTGTTTGTCTTGGTGATGGTGCTTGAGTATGGTAAGTTGGTTGTGGTTAAGGATAGTAAGCTGGTTGTGTTTGAGTAGCGGCAATAAGTGCAAGAGGGTTTGCCGTCTTAGCTAATCTTTCGATTTTATCTCATTAACTTCACTTTTATTTTGTTTCAGAATGTCATAGAGTTTGTGATATGAAACCTTATTCAAGCCATTGCCTTGCTTCACAAATGTTACATATCTGCCATTCTGATTGAAGCTTTAGCAAAAACTGAACATTCACATGAAGTGTGGAGACAGACAATTCGTTTCTAGTACGAATTCTAGTGTTTCCCCATCCTTTGATGTGAATGTTCCAAACTCTCAAAACAACTTAGTCTCAACATCCTGCTTGTTGATAGACTCACCTTGCATCGATCATTCAATTGCTTTCTATATCTCTTTAGCATTCGGACAAGCATCCATTGTAGAGTATATGTCATTTCCAATTCGCGTCAATATGATCGAAACAGCTTCAGGTTCTGCATCAAGTAAGGCGCGTTTCTCTGGATCAACAGTTTTGTAAGTTTCTTCCACAAGTCTACCTTCTTGAGCATGATTGTCCCCTTCTGCAGGTGTAGGTAGTTGTGTGATCTCTTTTAATTCATAAGTTCCCTTGTAGATGCATTGTTTCATGAGTTTGCGGTTTGGTTTCAAGTCGATGTATCTCATGATTCGGGATTTCCAAGCTTGCTTGTTGTGTAGCACTAGTAGCAATTGTGATGATTGTGTGAAATGAATATGGATCTTAAAGAAGATAAAGAGTGATTAATGTCCTTGAAGTTGATTAAATACCCTTAGTTTAAGCCCATAAAACGAACGAAGTCCACAAAGTATCGCGTTAAGTTGGAAACCGATTAATGACTTGTGAAAATCGGGTAATTGTAAAATATGAAGGTCGGGTAAACCGGTAAACTAGTTACTTCACAAAAACGGCTGTGTTCAAAAATCTGGCACAAACACACTAAAATCGGTTATAACAGGCTAGGCCCAAATTGTTAAAATGATTGTGTAGGAGGTATAGGCCCAAAACGGGGTAGATTAAGTTGAAGCCCAAATCCGTCTTGTATCCTNTCTACAATTGAGGAGGTTAGGAACTTTCCTAATACATGACTAACCTTCTTAAGTGTGAGCTAAAATACAATTAACCCCCTAAACTTATATCCTAACTATTACACACTAATATTCTAACAATTTCCACCTTAGTGGTAATAGTTAGCCTTTTCCGATACGCAGCAGCTTCAACCAGTGCTGAAACCTCGGACCGTGGACCGCCTTTGTCAAGGCACCAGTAGCAAGACCCGCTACTAACCTTAGCTCAAATCCTAACTCTGTAGAGAGTCCCTTTAGCCATGTATCCTCCTTCAATTCTCCAGCAAGTGTCGTATACTCCGCTTCAGTTGTTAACAAAGCCATCATGTGCCGCAACATAGCTTCCCAGCTCACCGCACATTCCTGTATCATAAACTCGCACATTGTGATTGATCTACCCATGACGTAGTCAGAATCCACAAGAGCATGTACGTCCATCTGTAATCCACGATCAAACCTATCCAACATTCCCACATCCGCAGATGCTATGTCAGGTCTCGTGCAGACAACTTGATACTTATGACTTCCAACTGCATATATACATGACCCCTTACTCTTCTTTTCTTCATCACGATTCCCTGACAGACTACCTTCTAACGACAGCGTAGAGTGTCCCCCCAACAATATTGATGTGTCGTGAATAGTATAGTATATAATAACCAAGCAATTTCTCAACGAATAAGAAATTACTCGGGTCGTGTCTCAGTGAAGGTTAAATGGAAAATTTGTTTATCGTGATTGATAAACCGTGTTTGTGAAAGGTGTAAAAGTGAAGATAGTGAAATGTGACTTCAAATAGTAAAATGAAATGATGAAATACGCACAAAGTACAAACAATATATGCACACAGATCTAAAATCTAAAAACGGAAATACAAACGTGAAATTTAAAAACGTAACGTACAAAATAAAACGCGACTTTTATTGAAAAATGATCCTAAAAATGTGAAACAATTTTCTAAAAATCTTAAACAACTAAAAAGAAATTTTAGAAAAAGAAAAACATTTTTTTGACTTTTTATTTATTTATTATGAATTAAAAACTATTTTTGTATTTTTATTTAATAAAAGAAAATCAAACTAATTTTAAAATGAAAAATTTATTCTACAAAATTATTTTCTAAAAATTTTATTAAACTGAAAATGAAATTTTAAAAATAAATTCAGAAAATATTTTTGTAATTTTATGATTTATTTTGAAATTAAAAATGATTTATTATTCTAAAATCTATTTAAAAATAAAAAGAAATAGTATAGAAAAATTCTGAAATTTTTATGGAAAATCTAAATCATTATTTGAAATCTGAGAAAAATAATAAAAGTGAAAAATAAGTTGGAAAAGTGCTTATTGGCCTAATAAGCAGTTTAGATAAGTGCTTTATTAATAAGCACTTATCACTAAAAAGCCTAAAACTACTGCAGAAAATATCTAAATCTCAAATAAGCTCTATAAAACTGAAATCAAACCAATAATCAATCCAGAACACACAAATGGAACATAATGCAGTTAACAATAAGCAATATCAATAAGCAGATCTTATCCAAAATAAGCCAGAAGTAAAAGAACAATGAAATTCAGTCAAACAATCTCAGAACCACTCAAAAATAACAAACAATCTCAGAGTACAAGCTAAGAATGCACAAATCATTTCCAACTATTATGACAGAAACACAGATTAAATCCCTACTTTAAGCAGTAAAATAAGCACTTTAATAAGCTGGTAATTGTGAGATTAAGGGGGCAAATTGAAGGCTACCTAGCTGAGAATGCAAAATGACCAAAAGCCCTATAAGGAATGTCTAATTGCTACTCTAATTAGTCCATGATTCAGCTAACAAAACTCAAAAACTGACTGCTACTACCTCAGTTCATGCTGACTTTTAATTTCCAAACTAACATTGACCAAGTTGAATTTCACTAGCCTAAATCTATCACTTGATGTATAATGAGCATGTTTAAGCATGAAAAACACAATCACCAACATAAATGTAACAGATCGTACAATGGCTTGAAGGTCAGACTATATTTATGTAAGCAGAATTTGGTAATGAGCTATTGTTGACTTTTACACTTAACCTACCAACTATTTCACTTGAATTGAGCAATATAGGACTAAAATGAACTAATGCAGCAAAGACTTCAACATTTTGACAATAAGAACACAGTAAACACAACTGTTCCAAACATCTCTAATCTTACTGATTTTCAATATATCTTGTAATTCTAAACTACAACCTACCACTATATCACTCAAAATAAGTCACAAAATGCTACTAAGATCACATCATCCAAAAATCTACAGCTATAACACATAAAAAAATGAAAATCACAGAATCATCAAAACTCTGCAGTCACCTATCTCAGTTATACTAAACAAGAACCAAAGTGAAAACAAACAAGTTCAATATCATCAAACTACTACCAAATATTATCTAAGCATGAAGGACAAACATCTCAACCATCAAAGATTAAACTAATCTACTCATGAAATACATCCAAATGCTTAAAAATGGAAATATAGTACTCACCAAATCATCAGATGCCTCGCAAGGAGGTTATACACCATGTAGCCTATCTTTTGATAGGCTATAGCTACTGAATCACCAAAATTACACTACTGATTAAGCATGAACACCACTGAATCAACAGTACCACCAATTTTGACTTTCATTTACTTTGATGTAATGGACTAGATTCAACTGAGTACTTCCAGTTAAGTCTATCAATGAGCTATTTAGAAACTTGTATAAGCTTTTGGAAACAATAGAAGAAGCTTTAAAAAACAAATTTGAATCCACTAACTGCTACAGATTGAAAGTGACAATGATTTAAGCTAAAAACTTGAATTTTTATTAGAAAATTGAAAGGTTTACAAGCTGAATACAAAGAAAACTAACTAAATCAACTTTGAACTAGCTACTAACTCCTATTCACTAACTAACTGACTAATCCCTCTAACTGCTACACAAAGCTAGTATTTATAACAAGAGTTGGGAGTCTTCCAGCCTCAGAATCTTTTGGAATCCCTTGGGAATATTCGTTGATGACCTGTTTCGACCAATCAGCAGCATACAAATGGCCCTGTGACGCGTCTTCTCCAATCCAAGTGTGCCACGTTGCATTCCATTGTCAGCCCTTTGTCAGGTGGTGTAAGGGTGAGGTTAATTGTCCAATTTGTCCTTTAATACGAGGTTATTGACACTTTGGGAGATTAGGGTTCATAGGTAAAATTGGGGAAAAATGGGAAACGGGGTATTTGGGGGGAGGGAAATTATATTTTTTATTTTTTTATTATTTAGACCTTGGGTTTGACCGAGTATAGGTTTTGGGTCTCGGGTTTATTATTTTTGTTTTGGGCTTGGGTATTTAAAAGGTGTAATGGGCTGTGTTAAGATTATTGGGTTTAATGTATTAGCAGGTTTAGGATAGTTATTGTTTTTAGGATTAGATTTAGATTTGATTTTAGATTAAGGGACCAAAAGTGTAAATCTGGCAAAGTTGCTTCAAGGACCATTTTTGACAAGTAGAAAATCTTCAAGGATTGACTTTGACCAATTGAGCTCAAACATTGATTCGTGATTGAAAACTGCTTCCCCGGCCTCAGCTTTAAATCTCTTTCCGTTTTCTCGTGCTCGTTTTTGATCATTTTGATGTGATTTGAGTCCGTTTTTGCAATATCCATTCCTGCACAATCATAAACACAAAAACACGTATATCTTTGGCATTTGTTAGCGTTTTTGGTCTTTTTGGTCTTAAAATGGTAAATAAATGATATGTGATTTAACACATATCAAAATCCCCCAAACTAAGATATTGTCGTGTCCTCACGCAATGGGTTTCAATCACGCTTTAGAGATAAATAATTTCATAGCTCTTTTTACTTAACTTTGAAAAGTAGCAAAATGTTCGAAAGATATACGAAACCATTTATTCCCTTAAACGCCTCGCTATTCCATTTTCATTGTTCCTCCATTTATTACACTTATTACTTTCGAACTTTTCACAACTTATTTGGATGACGGTGTATCGACTTTCATTAACTTGCGATAATTATTAGGTTCATCGAGTAGAAACACAATTCATAGAATAATGACCAAAAGGATAAAATTCGTCATCCTTGATTTTTCACAAGTCCCCAAACTAAGCTTATAAACGAGATCACCGTTTATTTACAAGTTAGTTGTCAATACTACTCATCGTAGTTACTTGTGTAAAAACCCCTTGTTCCCATATCTTAGTGTATCTAGAATTTTTTAAATTAAGTTGATAAATGAATTGCTTCATATATTCTCGTTCCAATATGAATTAGTCCGATAAAGATACCAAGAATCCCAACGCTAAGTAGTTATCGATCTTCTCTTAAGAAGGTTTGCTCAAAAAATGAGGTCCACATCAAGGATATTGGATACATACACAAAGACTTTGGAATACATCAAAATAGACATAAGTTGGAGAGTACCTTCACGTGCACCTCATGCGCCCGATCTAGTATCATTCGCATGCACCTCACGTGCTACCAACTTTAGTCTTAACACTTAAGCTCATAATCCATAAATCTCAACATAAATCCTTATTCTTTCTTTTGATTTTTTACCTTTTCACTTTTTTTTCATACTTTTCTTGATACTTTTTCTCATTTTTTTTCTTTCTTTTCTTGCCTTAGTAACTTCTCAACTCCGAACCTTCACGGTTTAAATCCAAGACCTACCGCCAACTTATTAGGTTAGAAGTAGGATCCAAGGTCCGATCTCAATCCGAAGTCTCAAAGCACCTTAGCTCTTATGAATTCCGGGCTTTAAAGGGTAGCTCCGAAACCACATACGATACAACTCAATACATCGAAATACAATACAATCCAACTCAATACAATTGGCGTGTATCCTTGATGTGTACCCAATTTTTCAAGCAAAGATTCTCTTAAGAAGATAAAGAACTAAATTTCGTCAAAACCGAGACATCTTTAATTATTTATACACAAGATATGGGGTGAAACAAGCTGATGGAAACAAAAGACCACAAGTACCTTCGATGAGCTTTAAAGAGAACCAACTACTCCACGTATGGCATCTAACTTCTAAATAAACATTATCATTTCTCGCTCTTCGCTTTTTTAACAAATCTCAAATAATGAGATCCGCGAATACTTAGCCGATAATCAAGCCACGCATATATAAAGTCAAATACGGAAACTTGCAAACTCTAATAAAAGAATTCGCGTTTTCTAGCTTCTTATGTAAAAGACTAGCGAAAGCTCTTCAAGCCATGCATATTAAAAGTCAAGTACGAGAGCCGACAAAAGAGTAGCTCCTTGTGTACAAGACTAGCAAAAGCTTTTGTGATCATTATTGGTTAAGGGAACAAGCTAGGGCTCAACACGCCCGATCAAGTCAAAATAATATTCCTACTCTCGCCAACAAGAAAGTCAACACGGTGTCAAAACACTTATTCGAACTTTTATTCTAATTTTCACAACTTTTCAACACTTATTCTTTTTCACAATTTTTCAAAATTTTTAATTTTTAATATTTTTGAGGAAAAACGAGGTTGCATGAGTAAACGACACAAATGAAAGTGCAAGTCAAATCAAATCGAAGATTGACCCCCCCAAACTAAAACGAAACATTGTCCTCAATGTTTGAAAAGGTAAGGGTAATCCTAACATAAGTCTAGGGCCGTTTATTAATTATGCCAAAGATACGTTAGTCGATAAGATTTAGGATATAAAATGGATTTCCAAAAGCATGAAGAATGAGACTCGAGTGGATAGAAAGACAAAACCACGAACACGAGAGTCTTCATAAATAGGGGAAAATCCTGGACATACACAAACAACCACAAAACACGAGAAATGGAAGAGGTCGCCCTCCTCACATCACATTAGAAATGAAAATAGAAAGAAGATAGAAAAGGATAAGCATGGGGTGCCTCCCACGAAGCGCTTGTTTTTGGTCACCGAGTCACGTAGCTTGACTCGATCCCCGAATTCAATTGTCCTTAGGGAAAGTTTGGAGATCCGGGACTACCATAGGTGGTATATCCCCTCCGAAGTAATGTTTGAGACGATGACCGTTCACCTTAAAGTTGGGACCATCGGGTTGAGATAACTCGACAGTACCATAAGGGAAAACTTGGGTGATGGTAAACGGTCCGGACCAACGGGTTTTTAGCTTGCCCGAGAAAATCTTTAATCGAGAATTAAAAAGAAGGACTTGATCACCAACGTTGAAAACGCGATTTTTGATTTTGGAATCATGAATCCTCTTCGTTTTCTCTTTGTAGATCAAAGAATTCTCGTAGGCTTGATCACGAAGTTCAGTTAACTCATTTAATTGAACTTTACGATGATCACCCGCGGTTTTGAGGTCAAAATTAGCATGCTTCAAGGCCCAAAAGGCCTTATGCTCTAATTCAATGGGCAAGTGACAAGCCTTTCCATACACCAACTTATAAGGAGTACACCCAATGGGGGTTTTGTAAGCCGTACGGAAAGCCCATAATGCATCATCCAACTTGTCGGACCAAGAAGCACAATTTCCATCAACGGTTCTTTCTAAAATTCTCTTAAGACCGCGATTGGACACCTCAACTTGACCGCTCGTTTGCGGATGATACGCGGTACTAAGACGATGAGTAACTCCATATTTGGACATGACTTTAGCGAATTGATCATTACAAAAATGAGTACCACGATCACTTATAATAGCACGAGGTGTACCAAATCGGTAAAACAAGTTTTTCAAGAACTTAACCACTACTCGGGCGTCATTTGTGGGGAGCGCTTTCGCTTCAACCCGTTTAGACAAGTAATCGACCGCCACAAGTATGTACTTATTCCCTCTCAAAGACGGGAATGGTCCCATAAAATCGATACCCCAAACGTCAAAGATTTCACAAACTTGAATAGCGTTTTGAGGCATCTCATCACGTTGTGAAATTTTTCCTTGTCGTTGGCACGAGTCACAAGACTTCACCAAGTCTTGTGCATCTCGGTAAATCGTCGGCCAATAGAATCCGGAGTCAAAAACTTTCCGAGCGGTGTAATTGGCACCATAATGTCCCCCCGTGGGTCCATTGTGGCATGCCAAAAGAATTTCATTAGTTTCCGCGCCATGAACACACCGACGGATTACTTGGTCAGCACATGTTCTAAACAAATAGGGGTCGTCCCAAAAATAATGTTTAACATCTTTGAAAAATTTCTTCTTTTGCTGGGACGACATCCCTTTTCTTATGAAGTTCCCCGCATGGTAATTCGCAAAATCGGCGAACCATGGGGTACTAGAATCACTATGTGATACACTCCCAAGTGTCTCAAGAGGAAATGATTCATTTATATCCTTTTTCTCGAGAACACTTTGATGAGGATTTTCGAGTCTAGACAAATGATCGGCTGCTAGGTTCTCCGCTCCTTTCTTGTCTCGAATTTCAACATTGAATTCTTGAAGGAGGAGAACCCATCGCATAAGTCTTGGTTTAGCATCTTGTTTGTTCATTAAGTACTTTAAAGCCGAATGATCCGTATACACTATGCACTTCTTCAAAAGAAGATATGGTCGAAACTTTTCAAAGGCATATATGACCGCTAGCATTTCTTTTTCGGTAGTCGTGTAATGAGATTGAGCGTCATTCATTGGTTTACTTGCATAGTGTATCGGTTGAAAATATTTATTCTTTCGTTGCCCCAAGACCGCCCCGATAGCATAATCGCTAGCATCGCACATGAGCTCAAAAGGCAAGTCCCAATCGGGGGCAACTAAGATAGGAGCTTCCGTTAAATTCTTCTTTAGAATATTAAATGCATCAATGCACTCATTTGAGAAGATAAACGGAGCATCCTTTTCAAGAAGACGGGTCAAAGGTCGGGCTATCTTGGAAAAATCTTGAATAAAACGTCGGTAAAAGCCTGCATGACCGAGGAAACTTCGAATTCCCTTGACGGTCGTGGGATGAGGTAGCTTTGCGATCACATCGACTTTAGCTCGATCAACCTCAATCCCGGCCTTAGAGATCTTATGGCCAAGGACAATACCCTCTTTAACCATAAAGTGACATTTCTCCCAATTTAAAACCAAGTTAGTTTGTTCACATCGTTGGAGCATTTTTTATCATCATTTTTCACAACGGTAATACCACCTTTCTTTGGAACACAATGGACCGGGCTAACCCATGGACTATCAGAAATGGGGTATACCATCCCAGCGTCGAGGAGTTTAATAACTTCTTTTTTAATGACTTCATGAAGTTTTGGGTTAACCGGTCGTTGTTGTTGGACGGAAGGTTTGTAATTATCTTCAAGTAAAATCTTGTGAGTACAAAAACGAGGGTCTATGCCCTTTATGTCAGAAATCTGCCAAGCGACGGCACTTTTATGCTTCTTAAGCACATCTAGAAGACGACTCTTCTCCTCATCTTGAAGGAATTTAGAAATGATAACGGGAAATTTGTCGGTTCCTTCTAAGAAAGCGTACTCAAGATGAGGAGGTAATTCTTTAAGTTCGGGCTCGGGAGGTTTTTCATTTGTCGGTTCGGCTTCTTTGACTTCTTTAACTTCTTCAACACAAAGGTCCTTCGGAGGGAGAGGAGAAAAAGGATCTTCATTCAAGAGTTGTTCAAGCACAAGAATATCTCCCTCCGGATTGTAATAAGAATTATCAAAATCCGGTGTGTCGATAGCAAGAAAAGCATTGACATCTTCCAACAAGAAATCACTTCCCTCAAACGGAGTGAGGGAAGGGGAAGAGTCGGCAACAATAGGTTGAGAAGAAGGAGAATTATCATCGGGAAAAGAAGAGGAAGAATTATTAGTAGAGGAAGAATCACAAATGGGATGGCCACTTGAAACGTTATGAGAAAAACCAAGAAGCTCTTGAGAATACTCCTCCGAAACTTCATCAATAACATCAATTCGGTTAACGGACATGCAATCATCGGTAGAGGAGTATCTCGACGTTTGATCCAAGTTAAACGTGACGGCTTCATTACCATTTCGCAAGGTAATCTCCTCATCATAAACATCAATCAAAGCACGACCCGTCCTTAGGAAACCTCTACCAATGATAAGAGGAACCCTTGGATCGGGATCAAAATCGACAATCACAAAATCGGCGGGGAAATGAAATTTTCCAACATTAACGATGACATCCTCGGCTATTCCAATGGGATGAGACGTAGATCGATCGGTCACCGGATAAAGTGTAAGCGACGATTGTAAGGTTTTCTCCGCCAAGAAGGGAGGTTGTTGATCTAGTGAAGTAACTCTCGAGTTGGGTACTCGAGGAGTGGAGTAGGGCGGAGAGGAGATCCGTGACCGAACCACTATAAATTCTCGTGTTCGGTTTGCACTTTCCTTTTACTTATTGCTTTACTTTAATGTTTGCATTATGTGATTGTTTGTGTTGTGATTTGTTGATTATGCTTGTGTGATAACATGTCTTAAGTTTATGCTAGTCATAAACTACACTTAACATCTTTCATATTAGAACAAGCTAAGAATGGATATTTGATACAACAAGTAATAAAGTTTTTAAACGGTAACGTATTCACCCCCCCCCCCTCTACGTTTTCATTCGATTTCACATGTTTGATTCGGGATAATGACCTTATGGATCACACACGCTAGTCTAGAGGTGAGTAACTTCGAAACTTTGTTAATGCACCCAATTAGGCTAATCGGCCTATAATAAGATATGTCAATAGGGTCTTTGCACTTTGGAATCAGTGAAATGAACGATGGGTTACATCCTTTTGCAAGCTGATGAGTTACCTCAAAATGTTTCACACATTTAAAGAAGTCATCTTGAATTAAAGCCCAATACCTTTTTATAAATTTGAAGTTTAGACCATCCGGACCCGGTGCTTTAGATCCCGAATAGCTCCAAACAGCAGATTTAACCTCCTCACGAGTTATTTCAGCCTCTAAAAATGCTATATCAGCGGCGTCCAAAGATTTGAACATGTGGCTACAAAATGTAGGTCTAATGTCTTGAGGCTCTGTGAATCTAGTAGCAAAGTGTTGGAGAGCTGCATGCTTTATGATCGTAGGGTCACTTTGCCACTCGCCATCCCAAGTGAGACCCACAATAGAATTCCTTCTAGTATTCTTTTTAACCCAACTATGAAAGAAGCAAGAGTCTTCATCACCTTCAACACCCCATTTAATTCGAGACTTCTGCTTTAAATTGTTTTTTCTAGTTGATCGAGTCTCTGAATTAAATCCCTATCTTCATCTCTAGAATCAATATTACTTTGTGAAATAGCACCCATTTCTGCTTTTAAGTCCCAATCTCGCAATCTACAAAGCGCTTCACCACGGGTCCGATTTGCTTCAGCTATATGATTATGACTCCATGCTTTTATATCAAGCCTAAGCCTCTTGATTTTATTTTTTAGAATGATGTCTGGAGAACCATTATATAAGCCCGAATTCCATGAGTCCACAATCAATTTATCGAACCCATCTACTCCCATCCATGAATCAAAGACCCGAAATGGTTTCGGACCAAAGTGTGAGCTACTAATAGACATAATAATTGGATTATGGTCCGAAATAACCCTCTCATGAGCCGTAACAATGGCATTCTGCCAAGAGTTAAAAAAATTGTCATTGACAAGAAACCGATCTAGTTTGCTCATCTTGGACCTAGCTCTATTAAACCAAGTGAACCTAAGGCCACCCATCTGAAAGTCATGTAGGCCTAAGGTTGCAATGAAATCATTAAAATTAGCCGCTTCTTTCTCCTCAAAAATAGAACCAGCCATCTCTGACTTGAACCGAACCACGTTAAAATCACCCATGAGGATCCACATACCATCCATGGATAATAAGATGGAGGAAAGTTCCCTCCATAAAGTAGCTTTCTGATGACCTGGTTGAGGTGCATAAATATTTAAAATAAGTACTCGATCATTGACTCCATTCCATTTTCCGTAGATGCCGCAAAAATTTGCACCAACTAGACAACCTTCTTTGGCAAAGCTTTTACAATTCCAAACAAGAAGAGTCCCTCCAGAGGCTCCTATTGAAGGACTAAACACAAAATCCACATCACTACCCCATATGCTTTTAATAAAAGTAAGATTAATGTTTTTCATCTTCGATTCTTGCACACCAACTAAATCAAATTTTTCATGGAAAAAAGACTTTTTCAACCAGTTTTGTTTGAAATCCATACCTAAAACACACACATTAATAGACATGATCTTCATCATAAAATTAACAACACCAAAGAGAAAAAGAAGAAACTCATAATGAGTTCCTCTTAACAGCACCTGGTTCTTCATTGTTCTTGATTGTGATACTTGTCTTTATCCCAAGAGCATCCCGGATCCCAACATCTCTTTTTCCTTTAGATGTAGCACAGTTACCGACATCACTAGTACTACTCAAGGTATCTGAAATTGCAGTATGGGTGAACATAATCCGGCTTTTAGACTTTTGCAAATTTCTTTTTGCAATGCCCTCTTGAAGCAAATGGAAGCTTAGTTTCCCCCAATATGATTTGAAGAGCCAGCAAAATGTGGTTCTCTTTTATGGTTTGACATATTAGTCAAACATGGTGGATCAGGTAATGCTTCATTAGATGCTGGTCAAGAATCATTATTTTGGTTCAAACCAACCTTAAGCCCATCATCTATTGGTCTTTGCTCTGGCCCAAACGGGGGTCTTAGGCCCAAATTATCCCCACTTAACTCATTCTCGAGATTAATATTCCCAAGATTAGGTAGAGTAACATCAACTCCATCCAGTGTATCTTTATTAGAAACTACCAAATTATTCTTGCGAGACGTATCCTTATATGGAGGCGTGCAACCATTCCCAATTCATGAAGCATCAACATGATTTGAAAGGTCATTGGTGGGGTCACCCTTCCCAGCTGGTGACTGAGGTTGGTCAACATCATCACCAGCAGGCTCATGTGAATCCGGCACATAATTTCCATAAGGTGCAAAATGCCCTTCTTCTTCATCTGGAGAACATGACAGATCATCATCATAAGATTTTGTAGAGCTTGATGAGAAACCTCCTACCACCCCACGATGCTTCTCTTCTGTTATTTTTAGCACAAACTTTCTTTTATTGATAGTTACAGGCATCAAGGAATCAAGAGCTTCCATGCTTTTGGTAAGAACAAGAACGAAAACTGAATTCAGTAAGATATATTTAGACCCTATATCCTCAATTTCAAGAACATCACAATGGTTTTTCAACACTTTAAGAACCACCTCTGGCATCCAAGCGTGGACCAGGATACTCTCAACTTTCAACCAAGTTAGTCTACCGGTAGAATCCATGTCTTCTCTCCAAGGAGACAGGGAGGATACCTATTTATGGATCCAACACGAGTCATTGCTCAAAATGTTATCTAGCGCCTTCCGAGATGGACATTCAATGAGAATCGAAAGCCTGCCAAGGTATTTGATTTTAAAATCATACCAACCCTCAGCCATGAGAAGATGGCCAATGTTAGAGAGGGTGTCAATCTCCTTGACATTCTCTATCAGGCACCTGTTCAAAAGACAATCAACCTCAACACTTATCTCCATGTCCGGTTTGATATTCTGATCTTCGTCCTTGGAACTACGAGTTTCTCTCGCGACGGCCTCCTTGTATGATCTTCCATGTTGTCTAGTTCCTGCATTCCATGTGCCTGAGATACTATTATTCGAAATCGTATTAGCCCTCATAGCAACATCGCCCGCTTTGTTATATCTTGCCACATTTATGACGATGTTGTCAAACCCAATTTTGATTGTTGCAAGGTTCTTCTCTAGGGCATTGATGTTTATGACGTTCTTGAATCTCGCAAAACCAAACCTGTCACCTCCTGAAGTTCTCTTTTTAGCCACGTACACATCCGCAAGATTACCATATTTTTCAAACATCTTCCATAGTGCCCTAACATCCCAATTATCTGGAAACTTGGAGAAAAAAAAGGTTGTGGCTGTCTTCTTCATGACCTTGTCAAAGTCAGTTATAGATTCGCGTCTCCTATACCCATCCTTCATACTTTCAAAAGCAGTAGTTTTTCTCCCTTCTCTGTTGACATTGTTTTTTTTTTTCCGATTAACCGTAGTCCAGCCCTCTTCTTCATTATGCGTCCAACTCCCATCACCTCCAGCTCTTGTTGAAGTTTTTTCCAGGTTGTGGGTGTTGTTACATGAAGGTTTTGGTTGTTGTTTGAGTGGTGGGGGAGAGTGGTGTTTAGGTGGTGGTGGAGGGTGGTCTTTGGGGGTTGTGTTTTCTCTCTCCATTGACTATTAGGGAAAAAAAGTCTTCACGTGTATTTTGTTATTTTGATGTGTTTTATTGCAGAGAAATGTTATATACTGTAGATGGACAAGACAAAATTTCAAAAGAACAAAAGGTACAAATAACTAATAAGTACTTGATTTAGGCTAGAAAGAAAAACAATAAAAGAAAAAAAGAAAAAAAAAATACAAATCTGATAAAACTATTTCAAGTTGTGTTATCGGTGATAAGGTTATAAAATTTGACGAGATAAAAGTATTAAAATGCAAAAAATACGATTCATATAATAAAAATAGTATTGGCTTATCATTAAGGGGTAAAAAATCCTAAATGATTAGGATATCAATAACAACTCCGTTCATGCATCTTCTAGTTGTTTTTCAACTTTTATAAATAATTCATGCCTTAAAGAAAAGGTTAGTGTTACTCCGTATTAAATAGACGTAAGGGGGTGTTTGATTTCGACTTAATTGACTTAATATGAAAAAACTGAATTAATTAAGTCATATGAAAACTGTTTATTTGTGACTTAATAGAGAAAGATGACTGAAAATATTAAGTAAACTGAACTTGTCTGCATTAAATCATCTGTTAATTAAACATGGCTTAATAAAAAAATTTAACAAACAAGTTAGCTGTTTTAGTGATCAAAACATATTTTCCAGATATTTTAGTTATAATACATGTTTTTAATAGACTAATTAAACAGTTGTTACTTTCATTATTTTTAACCAAAAATCGACATAGCCGGTTAGTTAATTGGATTAAGTTAAGATACTTATATATTTTGTTTAACTTCTCGAGTATCTCTTAACAAAAAGTAAGTAAATAAAATGAAAATAAAGTAATGAAAATGAAGTAAAACAAAAAATGTTGTGTTTTCGAGTATCACTCAAAATAAAAAAAAAATAATAATAATAATAAAAAAATTAAAAAAATAAAAGGATTATTTGGTTGATTTTAAAAGTAAAATGTTTTTTTATGCAAAATTGAGCTGAAAATATTTACGTCAATTTTTTAATTTTTCTTTACTAATAAAATTTGAAAACTAGAATAAGTGTCGTGAAAACAATGCAAAATGGAGGAATGTAAAAAGACGAGATTTTTTTCTTTTAACTTATCGACTTTTTAATTGTAACTTATGACACGTTAGGCAATCAAACTGGTCATGCAAATTATGAGTTTGAATAATAATAAATAATAATAACTATTTGAGTCTACTAAAGTAAACTGGTAACTTAAAGGGTTTAAAAATCCGATAAAATGAAATATAGGGGCCCATTTGGTTTGTAAGTGGGATTGGAATTGGATTCAAATTTGGGAAAGATGTGAAGAAAAAGGAGGAGAGAGAAAATTAAAAAATATTTAAATTATATATTTGTTTATTATAAGTTAATGGCCCGATTGATTATTATATTTGGTAAAGTGGTCTATTAAAAAAAATGAAAAGCAAAATATTGAACAGAAAATATGTGGTGAAGAAAAATCACAAAATAAATACTAGAACCTTATTGGTTGATATGATGAAAAAATTACCAACCTGCCAGGGAATAGATTCTATCATTCGATACCTCTTGCCAGAAAAAAAAA
>LBNU01038019.1:59709-72095 GCA_014162995.1 Artemisia annua | reverse complement strand
AATGCATATACTCGGCAATCAAGGAAATGAACTGCAAAAAACTCCAAAACAATACTCGCTAAAAATATTTTATATCGGCTGAAAAAAACATCTCGCTAGAAAAATAAGTCATACTCGCTAGAACACTTGTTCGCTGAAAAATAAGGTTCAATTACTCGCTAATATGACCGCTATACCCTAGGAATACTCGTAAATTATTCATACTCGCTAGAACAAAGATACTCGCTTGAGAAAACCATTCGCTAAATTAAAAACATTACTGCGAAAAAATCATCTCGCTAGCATTCTCAACATACTCGCTACCAATTTTCATCTCGCTAGAATCTAGACAAATTCCATACTCTCTCACCCTAAATCCAATCGCTAGAATTAAGAAAAAATGTACTGGACGATTTTTTATGTGATCAAAGATTAAAACTTAACAAACCTAATACGCATTAATGAAACAGTTCAAAGAGGTATAAGTTTAATCGCTAAATAGCCCACTCAAATAGCCTACATTTATTATCATACGCAATTGAAAAAATGCATGCAAAGGTGACACAGATTTGTAAAGTTTGTAAGATGAAATGGATGTAAGAAAGATTGAATAAACTTGTAAAGATTTAGAAAGAAGATTAAGCGTGACAATAGCTAGAATTTAGACATCAAAATAAGGCTTGATAAAAATAAAACTCACCTATACACAAATAGCTAAGGATAATTTCTATCCCTATCCCTACTAGCTTTCAAATGAGGCTACCCATGGGATATTTATCTGCTAGGGGAGCTCAAGTTTGCTCGTGTCATTTTGCCCCTAGATTTTATCTAATGAACAATATAAACTACATTACAAGCTATAAAGTCTAATCTTACTAAACTGTAACGTCTTGTACTTTGAGGTTCGTGTTACGTGTTCTCTAAAGTTTAAGATGTAAAACGATATAGCTCAAATTTTGGAAGTTTATTCTATGAATCTCTTTCAACTTCGATTAGTGTTTTCACATTTTTGACGCTTCTTAAGAACATAACTTTCTCAGATCTCTTTTTTTCTCTTTTTAACTGCATTTTAATTGTCGTTGTAGTATAATCAAAAACCAAATCATCTTTTAATCCCTATTCATCTCACATATCTCACGATCTTGAGTGACGAGATCAGTTCAACCCTCGTTGGGACTACGACTCGAGTTTATAAGTTTCACCGCTTGATATACCACGATCACGAACCATGGTTAGAAGGAGACTTTATAAGACCCCAACGCCCATTCTACCTAGAAGAGGAATTTGTAAACCGAACACAAACGGTAGAACAACTTTTGGCCAGGGACACCGAACTAGATCCCTATGAAGACCCCCTAATTATTAGAAAAACGACCGACTTCCTAGGAGTTTTGCCAATCAACCTAGCCATGAATAAATGGAAAAGCGAGGGCGATAAACATAAATGGAATTGAGATAGGCCACCTAAGGAAGGGGATGGATCGTGGCACATAAAGATCACTCCATATGATCCGTATGGAGGGAAGTTTGAGAGGTCATATTTCACCAAACGCACCGATAGGACACTTCCAACCAAAATCAACCCTAAGGATGTCCTCGATGTGGAACTCACCTATGTCGGAAAGGGTGAATTTGAGTCTAGCTACAAGACTCGTTTATAAAGAAAAGCGCTTCTTGGGAGGCAACCCAAGCTTTATGTGTCTTATTTGTTTGTTTATTTGATTTTATTTGTTTCCGTATGTATGATATTTCTTGTTATTGATTCATGATTCAAACTAACTTGTGAAAATGCTTTATTTTGTTTTTAACTTCGTCTTAACTACATATAAAGGTATTTTGCAAAAGCTAAGTGTAAGGGAAATCTAAATCGGTTTATAAGAACAAATGAACATGAATCATAACAATGTAAATTAACATACATATTAGTATTTGTTTGAGTCAAATGCTTGTATCGAGTCATAATGAATTTTTGCAGGAATTCCAGGAAGTAAGGTATAGTTTTTCCAGAATTTTTCCGGAAACTTAACATGAGGATTCTGTCAGATCATTTCTGAAGGCGTCAGGTGTTATAACCTGACGGCGTCAGGAAATATTTTTCTGCAATTTTTGAAAGTTTTGTTTTTCTTCCGGAAATAAGAAAGTTTTTGTTAATCCTCTGACTTATAATCTCCAGGAATTCTGCAAAAATATTCATTCCACAAGCATTATATCCTATTATAGATTATACCGCTGACTTTATGCGAGGTTGGCCTTTATCTTTTTCGCAGGTTAACAGGTTATTTTGGACAAGAAAATGATTTATATTTCGGAATGGAAGCTTTGAGCATTCATCTTTCTTGGAAGAAGATCTAACCATGTTACCTCACTATCCACATCAAACGAATCAGGGGAGTAATTGATTTCATTTTTTCATTTTATTTACTTTTACATCTTTTATTTGAACATTGGGGACAATGTTCGGTTTAAGTGTAAGGGGGGTAAATGAAGGCACCTTAGAGAATAAAATTGCGCTTGATTTTTGTTTGTTTGATAGTAAATTTGTAATAACCGAGAGAAATATTTGTTAGGGTAATTTTAGCACCAATTTAAAATTTTTTACAACATTTAGAAGTGAGACTTTGGTCTTAATAAGCGTCTCATGGATAGGAATTTATATGACTAGCACAAAACCGTACCACTAAAAAATTTTCCACCCCAAATATGTGAGGCTCACCCCTAGAATTGGTAAGAAAAGCATCCATCTTTGATGCTATGATGTGTGTACCGGTAGCGCTTAGATTCTAGAACTTGCGTTAGGACCATCTCAAATCCACAAGTGAGACTACATTCGTGTAGTTAGATCTAGTACATGATAAGAGGCATTAGGATTAACCCTTTGTTTTTACACCCGTGTTTTTTGTTTTAATTACTTTGGCTACATTAGTCAAGTAATTCTCCCACACCCTTCGCGATGTACCCATTTTTGGTACACGATACCCCTAGTACACCCCTTCGAGCCTATCTCTTCGTTTCGATCTTTGAGCATCTTACTCAAAGTGAGAATTTGTTACACCCCACTTAAATGTACACCCAAATCGCCTTAGCCTACCTTGTATGCACTCATTTTTAGTGCATTATTGTGACAACATTTGTTAAACCCTTTGTTAATTATCTAATCGATTACATGGTTGCTAAGTCGAGTCATATCCTTGTACATATTGTTTTGGGACGATTGAGACTCATGGCTAAAGTACTAGTGTAATGGAGTAATGAAGAAGAACAACATTATTACCCCCATATGTGCTAAATATTTTAAAAGTACTCCAAGTTTTTCAAATATCTTAATTCGAGTGATTAGAATAGTAATTGTAAAGTTATGTAAAAGTTCAAGTGTAAGGGGAGAACCAAGGCCCCTATGATGTATTATTTCGGATGGTAGGGTAAGAATGTATGCAAAAAAAATAAAAATAAAAATAAAAATAAAATCAAAAAATCAAGAAAAATACAAAAAAAATTAGAAAAAGAAAAGTAGAAAAACATACGGACTACCATCCCGTTTCCTTTAGGTTTGTTTATGTTTTTGTTATTTTGTTATTAGCTTAAGATTGAGTCGAGTCTTGGCTTAGCAACATTGTATAGTGCATGTATTTGATCATGATAGTTAACTCGCCACCTTTAAAATACCCTTATTCCAACCAAACCGTGTTTATCATATCCCTACACCTTACATTATAACCCTTTTGAAAGCCCTCTTTGATAGTTTATCTTAGGTGCTTACGCCTAGTGGAGGAGTAATTGATCCTCTCCCAAGCCTTTGGTAATCTATTTGTTATGACAGGTAGTGAGAGATATTTTCCGTTTTCATTTATGAGATATAATTCTATGACACTTGAGAGATGAGAGTATCCAAACACTATTTGTGAGGTGCTAGTGTATGATTTCCGTGCTTATTATGATTAGGGTCGAATGACTATTTGTTGTAATTACTTTTATATTTGTGTTAAATGACCCCTAACTCATATTTTGATTGGAATAAAAGCTTATTTGCTTGAGGACAAGCAAACCTCAAGTGTAAGGGTATTTGATGAGACGAAAAGTGTACCCGCTTTAAGGGGTCATTTAAGCCCTAACTCGAGTAAATATGATCAAATATTGCCCTAAATCGTTCCTTTTGTCATTTTAGGTACTTTTGAGAAGAATTCTGGAAAACATGCATATTGGACGTTTTTGGAGCATAAAAGTGAAGAAAACGACAAAGTCTCAAAAGAAGCTGAATTTTCTACCTGACGGCGTAAGAGTCACAAGGTGACGCAGTCAGACAACATTGACAAAGGAGTGAAACTACTTTACACTTGACGGGCCAGAAAGATTTTGGAACATTTACACCTGACGCCGTCAGGTGTTACAAGATGTAGGCCGTCAGGTTATAAGCTAAAGAGTGACGGCCCAGAAGGATTTAGAGGGTGACGGCGTCAGAAGTAGATCTAGGCCATCCGAGAACCCTAGTGGCGGCGAGCTGACGGCGTCAGACTCTATAACCTGACGCCGTCAGAATGTAAAATCTATATATATTTTCCTAATTTTCATTCATTAGTGTGGAACTTTGTGGGGAACTTTTGGGATAAACCCTAAGACGATTTTAGCTGTATTTTCAAGGGTTTTTCACCCTTGAATCCTTCATGTTCAATTAAAGATAAGTCCTCACTTAAATTAATCAATATGTCTATGTGTTGGTTAATTATATCTTATGCTTGTCTTTCAATTAACATGCTAGGCTAGATTTTTCTTGTGTTTGCTTAGATCTAATGAAACCTAACTATTAATTATTGGTTGATTGGTGTGTTATTACTTTGTTGGGATGAATGTTTCATCAATGTTAGGCTTAAGAAAACTGGCAATACTCCTATATGGTAACATGCTTGAACGTCTTAAGAAACATGTAACTAAGGCATACTAGGTTATTAAGGTAGTATTTAACGCATGAGCCACTGTTTACAATCCCTATGATTATGTGTACGCATAGTTGTAGGAGGAGATAAGAGCTCATAGAATTGGGGAGATATGTATGCCACCCCATGAATTGTTAAGGAATACACCCGTCATCCACGCAAGTAATACATACACCAATTAACCGGTAAAAGATAGTTAGGGAGTAAGGAAGTCTAAGTAAACACATTTGTCTCTATATAAGTTTTCACAACCTTTTAATTTCTTGTTATTTTATTTTATTGCAATTGTAGTTTTTGGGTTAGTTGACTAGCAACTAATTCCGCTCATTCCTCCAAAACCGAGATTTTACTTGCTTTCAAAAAAATATAAAAATACAAAAAATAATCTTCCTTCACCTTTAGACCTATTAGAGTAGTTTTTCTATCCTAACGAATACTATTCCCTGTGATAGAACGATCAATCCCCCGTACTTACCACTACACTATAGTACACTGACCAGGTACACTGCCTGGTGGGATTGCAAGCTTCTCAAGATCCCTTGAGAGGTAAAACCTGTTGCGTGGTCGCAATCCTACGCACATCAATGACTCAGTAACATCAATAGTTACCCCATCTACTGTGGCTCTAAGAGCATCCACAGATTCATGTGTATCTCCATCTTCAATGGTTATGGACTCAACAGAGTTCCAAAACTGCTTGATTTGAGAGATATAGATTGTGGGATTAAGAAGTAAAGCATACCTCACATGAGTGGTGTTTAGAAAGTCCACAATCTGATGAAAAAGATGACCACTCTTGTCGTTTGACTTTTCCAAATTAGCCACTTGGTTGTGCTCAACTGCAAAGGTGATTGATGCCATAGTATCTTTTGATGAAAAATAAGTTGTGTTAGTATGAATCGAATAATAAACTCGACAATTGAGAGAAAAATATATATATTGCTAGGGTTTGAGAGTTATGCGCAAGAAAGAGTTATCTATGGAAAATATTTATCTTTAAGAGAATAAATATAATTAGGAAAGTAGATAATCTTCTAAAAAATTTACCCTATTAATATGGAAAGCAGTTACTCTCAACGGCTAGTAAAAAGTTTGTTACTGATACAACAGTTGTAACGGCTAGTTCAATAGTGGTAAAAATAACACTGGCAGTGGCAACTGTGAACTAGCAGTGGGAATTTCGCACAAAATTTTCAAAAGCAGTTGTAAAATAAATATATAAAAATTAAACTGCTTTCTACATAGTTTTTAGCAAACTACCAGCTATTAACGGATTTGATATGTCTTTACCATGAGCCGTTTGCTATGGACTAGCCAACTCTTAATCATAAAGAATATGGTGAGTTGATAACCATATAGTTTTTGGTAAACTATGAACCATAAACGAATTTGTGAAGTCTTTACCAGTAGCCGTTTGCTCTGGACTAGTTGATTCTTATGTGGATTAGACATGGTGAATCAATAACCATTTGTTGTGTATCTCAGTTATACACCTTTAATGATCAACTCCCAGCAAAGATTGGTTATGTACCTGCAAGAGTTAGTATAATAAAACAAAATAATCATAACCAAACTTGTGCTTAACCAAAGTTACTTGTAACCAAGCCACTATTCACAAATATCTTCCAAAGTCAACCCGATAATATCTATATTACTTTTCAACCTACCCAAATAGGTGAAAGTAAATATCACAATTAATGAGACCTTTTAGTTGACTTTGCCTATATAAAGTGATTCGGCTCTCCATTATCTTCACCAAAACACATCATATCTTGCACAAAAACCCTAAAAATCACCATGAGCAAACTTCCTATTATCATTGACCTCACTTCTGATTCAGAAACAGAGATATTGATGTCCTCTGAGTCATCTTCAGAGGCATCAGGGTAGGCAAGTTACTTTCCACCCTGTGCTTCAGCCTCCACATCCAAGAAGCCAACAAAGAAAGCTGTTGTTGAGCCTGTTGCCAAGCCAGTACCTGTTGCCCAAGCTGCACCTGTTGCTAAGCCTGCACCATCTCTTGAGTTCTACTCCAGCTCTTCTGATGATTCAGATGATGATGAGTCCTATTCCTTGGCAAAGGAGTTGCCAAGGGCTCTGACTAAAGCTTTGGGAGCAGCTTTCTCCAATATGAAGCAAATCTCCATTTCTGAGATGCCTGGAAGACTACCAAGGCCTCCTCCACAAGTTCTTGGGCTTGCTTAGAATGCAGTCAACCTTTGAGAACAAAAGGAAGAGTGCATTGAAGAACAAGCACAATTATCAAGGCAAGGGCAAGAAGCCAATGGATTAGCTTGTGTAGGGTGTAAGGATGTAGGTTGTTTTAGGTTTTATATTTGTGTTTTGATGGTGTTTGAATGTACTCTCCTTTGAATCAATGAAACTTTTCTTTTGATAGAAATAATTGTAGTTTCTCTGTTTTCCTTTTTCCACTGCGAGAGTAATATTAACCACTACTTGCCTTTTTGTTTCCACTGTTTGACTTAATCTCTACATAAAAGTTAGTGGATAAACAAAATACANGAATGTACTCTCCTTTGAATCAATGAAACTTTTCTTTTGATAGAAATAATTGTAGTTTCTCTGTTTTCCTTTTTCCACTGCGAGAGTAATATTAACCACTACTTGCCTTTTTGTTTCCACTGTTTGACTTAATCTCTACATAAAAGTTAGTGGATAAACAAAATACAAGCAAAGACATATACACACTTATACAAACATATACAACAATTTTAGTACCAAGAACCTCCCCTCAACACCAAAGACCATTAGCCACAAAAATTTTATAGATTTAGCTTTCCAATACCTGTCACCAAGTACTGAAATCTACCCACATCAAGACCTTTTGTTAATAAATCAGCATAGTTATCATCAGTATGGATTTTGACAACTTGAATTAGCCTTTTCTCATAAAAATCTCTTATAAAATGATGTCTAATTTCAATATGTTTAGTCTTTGTGTGTTGAACTGGATTCTTAATAATGCATATGGTACTACTATTGTCAATATAAATGATGGTATTCATGAAATTGTACCCATAGTCCAAAAGTTGATTTTGAAGCCATAGAACTTGAGCACAGCAACTTGCAGCAGCCACATACTCTGCCTCAGTTGATGAAGTTGCCACCATAGTTTGTTTCTTGCACTACCAGGACACCAATCTACATCCAAGAAATTGGCATCCACCTGTTGTAGATTTTCTATCCAAGCTAGCTCCAGCATAATCACTATCTGAGTAGGTAACCAATTCCATAGGAGATTCTCTAGGGTACCATAATCCCAAATGAGGATATGCTTTAAGATATTTGAAAATCTTCTTTACTGCAGTCAAGTGTGATTCTTTGGGAGTGACCTGAAACCTTGCACAAGCACAAACTGCAAACATAATGTCTGGCCTTGATGAAGTGAGATACATCAAAGAACCAATCATAGATCTGTACATATGTACATCAACTGCTTCTCCACTGTTTTCTTTTAGAAGCAGATGTGTACTCCTGTCTGCAGGTGAGCTTGTGGACTTTGCATCAGTGAATTTGAACTTTCTAAGTATCTCAGCCACATACTTGTCTTGATTAATGAAGATTCCATCTGGCCTTTGTTGTACTTGAAGTCCCAAAAAGAATGTGAGTTCACCCATAGAACTCATCTTGAACTCATCTTTCATAAGCTTCTCAAAATCTTTGCACATCTCTGGCTTTGTTGAGCCAAAAATAATATCATCAACATACACTTGAACCAGCAAGATATCATTTTTGTCTTTCTTGATGAACAAAGTTTGATCAATTCTTCCTCTATGAAACCCATTATCCAAAAGATAAGTAGCAAGGGTTTCATACCACTTCCTTGGTGCCTGATGCAATCCATACAATGCTTTAACTACCCTGTATACTTTGTCAGGATTTTCAGGGTCTTCAAAGCCTGGAGGTTGTGAAACATATACCTCCTCATCAATTTGCCCATATAGAAAAGCACTTTTTACATCCATTTGATAGACTGTGAAGCCCATAAAGGATGCATAGGCTAGAAAAAGTCTAATTTCTTCTATTCTTGCAACTGGGGCAAACACTTCTTCATAATCAATACCCTCCTCCTGAGTGTATCCCTGTGCTACAAGCCTAGCCTTGTTTCTTATGACAATTCCTCTTTCATATCTCTTGTTTCTAAACACCCATTTAGTACCAATTACTTTCATGCCTTTAGGTAAATCACAAAGCACCCAAACCTTCTGAATTTTGAACTGAATCAACTCTTCTTGCATTGCTTCCACCAGCTTTCATCTTCAAGTGCCTTGAATACATTCTTTGGTTCCATTTGAGACAGAAAACACGTGAACAGACATTCATTTTTTCCTTCATGATTCTAAGATTCACAAATTTCACTGATAAAGCCATGAATGTCAGCCATCTTTGATTGTCTTCTAGTCTTCACAGGTGAGTTGACATCACCTATCACATTTTCAAGAGGATGTGATTTATGAACTGTGGTATGGGGAGTTTGAGGAATTTCAATCTCAGTAGGCATATTTGATATTTCAAAATCACTGGCTTAAGCTTACTGTGTAACTGGAGTTGAATTTTCCACTTCAGGTGTAGCAGTGGAAACGTCTGGTCTAGCAGTGGAAGCAGTATTTCCACTGTTTTCAACATTCTTTGCAACTTCTGGTCTGGCAGTGGAATCTTTTGGCCTAGCAGTGGAATCTGTATTTCCACTGTTTTCAACATTTCCAGTGTTCACATTTGTTGCTTTAAACACATTGCCATTATCTCCCTTTCCAGCATCATAAGAAGGTTGAGCATCTCCAGTCTTTGCAACATCATCATAATCTGCATAGTCCCAAATAGGCAAAATGAATTCATCTTGATCATCTTGTTGATCCAAGCTTGGTTCATCATCATCAACAAACTCTTCTGAACCTGCAAAATCATAAGAAGATGTACCTGTAGAGATAGGCACATAGTTCATGGTATGGGTTAGAGTATCAAGATCAAACAACCTTTCTGGACCATTTCCTTTGACATTCACTTTGTTTTCTAGGAACTCAACATGCATATTTTCTTCAACCTTTTAGGTCCTTAAGTTGAATACCCTAAAAGCTTTACTAACCATAGAATACCCAACAAAATACCCTTCATCTGCTTTTTCATCAAATTTACCCAGATGATCTATGGTATTGAGAATAGTGACATGACATCCAAATGGTCTCACGAAGTCTAGGATAGGTGGTCTACCTATAAATAACTCATCAGGTGTCTTGTTCTTTGTTTTTACTACTAAAACCCTGTTTTGCATATAACAAGCAGTGTTAACTGCTTCAGCCCAAAAGGTCATTGGCATTTGAATCTGCCAACATGGTTCTAGCAGCCTCTATTAGTGTCATGTTTCTCCTCTCAGCTACAACATTTTTTTGAGGAGTTCTAGCTACACTAAATTCTCTTTAATACCTTTCTCTCTGCAAAAATCATCCATAACTCTATTCTTAAATTCTGTCCCATTTTCACACCTAATGATTTTAACTTTCATATCATTTTGGTTTTCTACTTCAGTTATAAAGGTCTTAAGGATGCCGGTTGTCTCATCCTTAGTTCTAAGAAAGAAAACCCATGTGAACCTACTAAAATCATCAGTTACAACAAGACAATATCTCTTAAGATTTATGCTACTCACAGATGTAGGACCAAACAAATCCATATGTAACATTTAAAGTGAGTGAGCAATAAAGTTAACCAATTTTGACCTGCAAGAAGCTCTGTGTTGTTTGCCCTTAAGACAAGCAACACAGGTTTGATCATTTTCAAATCTATTCTGAGGCAAACCTCTCACCAAACCATCTTTGACAATCTTATTTATGGTTTTGAAATTAATATGACCAAGTCTTCTATGCCATAGCATGGATTCATCCACTGTGGCCTTTGCAATAAAGCAAGCATGATCTTCTTTAGCAACAATGTTATTCAAATCAAAGCTATATAAGTTGCCTTTTCTAGGAATTTTAAGAAGGATCTGACTTTCATCAGGCATCTTAAAATCCTTAGAAAGAACAAAACACATATCTTCAGTAAAAAGAACATAGTTTTTCTTGTCACACATCTGTGACACACTAAAGAGATTATACTTAAGCTCTTTTACATTGTACACAGGTTCAAAATCCAAGTTACCAGTTTTAATAACACCTTTACCAGTAACTTTATCATTTAGTCCTCCTCCAAAGCTGACATACTGTCCATCAAAGTATTCAAAATTGGATAGATAGGACTTGTTGCCAGTCATGTGCCTTGAACATCCACAGTCTGTATAGCCTTGGTCTGATCTTTTTGTCCTTGGATGTTCCTGCACATATAATAAAGGAGTTAGTTTCCTTTGGAGACCCAAGCCATGATTGACTTGGATCTGCCTCATGTATCAATATAGTTAAATCTATCAAAGGTCATTGATACACCATTGGGATTGCTTGATGTGATATTTCCTTTAGGTTTCCATTCCCAACGTGCTGAGGCCTTCACAGCATTTCCCATATTACCCTTGTTCTTGTTTACAACTTTAACAGTGGGAACTTTTGTTTGAGCAGTGGTAACTGCTGGTTTAGACTTTGGTACCCACTGTTGGTTATCTTGAACCCTGATGCGTGGTTTTGTGACCTTACAACAGGTTTTACCTCTCAAGGGATCTCAAGAGACTTACAACCCCACCAGGCAGTGTACCTGACCGATGTAGTATAGGATAGTGGTAAGTACGGGGGATTTATCGTTCTCTCATAGGGAATAGTGTTCGTTAGGATAGAAAAACTACTCTAATAGGTCTAAGGGTGAAGGAAGATTCTTTTTGTATTTTTATATTTTTAGGAAAGCAAGTAAAATCTCAGTTTTGAAGGAGTGGGCGGAATTAGTTGCTAATCAACTAACCCAAAATTACTACAATTGCAAGTAAAATAAAATAACTAAACTATTTGGTTGTGAAAACAATATGGAGAAAAGTTGTGTTTACTTAGACTTCATTACTCCTAACTATCTTTTACCGGTTAATTGATATGTATGTTACTTTTGTGGATGAAGGGTGTATTCCTAATAACTCATAGAGTGGCATACATATCTCTCCAATTCTATGAGCTCTTATCTCCTCCTATGCCATGCACGGCGCAACCATAGGGATTGTAAACAATGGCTCATGCGTTAAATACTACCTTAATAGCCTAGTATGCCTTGGCTACATGTTTCCCAAGACGTTCAAGCACGTTACCATAAAGGAGGTTGGCCAATTTTCTTGAGCATAACATTGATGGAATAGTCATCCCAACAAACAACAACACATCAATTAACCAATAATTAATAGTTAGGTTTCATTAGATCTAAGCAAACACAAAAAGAATTTGGCTACACATGTTAATTAAAAGACAAGCAAAAGAGATAGTCAACCAACACATAGATATATTGATTGAATTAAAGTGAAGACTTATCTTTAATTAAGCATGAGGGTTCCAAGGG
>LBNU01038019.1:37418-57113 GCA_014162995.1 Artemisia annua | reverse complement strand
ATTTTTGCCAATGTTATATAACATAATTTAACTAGTATTTGAAATGATGAATTTTACTTGTTTATGCATTGTGACAAGTTAATTTTCAATTCTAATAACTTATATTATTTTAAAAGGAATGTGTAGTGCATTGTCTTGTAACACAACTATTCATGCTACAAAGAAAATGAAATACATAAAATATATAGTGTGTATTATTCTTAAATGTGTATTTTAGCTTGGAGTGATGATTTTAAGTAGTATGAGCAAAGTTTACATATGTTGTTAGTTTGCTCATGTTTGGTTTTTCGGATATGACACATTTATCCATTGCATTGCAATGTAAATTGCTTGAATATTTCGGACGAAATATCCAAGTCGTCAATCCTACTTCATTGTATGTTTTATGCATGTATTAAACATGTTAAACTAATATTTGGAACACAAATATTGGACAAGTAGATTCAATATGACATTATCAACACAAGTGTGAGTTATGATCCAATGCATATTCTTTTCATCTACAAAGGGTATAAATATTTTCATATCAATCTAATGTGATTGAGTATGCAGATTCAAGACTATATCTTTAGTTATAATTTGATATAATCTTGAAACTAAACAAATAACCATCCAATTTCTTGTCCACACTCAAAAACATGTCAATTAGATTTGATAAATATATCAACCATAATTTGAATAATGAATTGATATAATATCACGATCTTTCTTGACCCTCACGAACACTCATTTAAAAATAAATAAACGTTTTGATAGTGTGTTCCATTAATCCTAAAATTATTTATGAGTGAGGTTAGTGAATGATTGAAAGTTGACTTGTTACTACATGATTGTTATATGTTTTGTTTATGTGAAAGGCTATTTATTATTACGTATAATGAACACACTTAGATTTTGAAAATAATTTTTCTTTTATATAACTAATAATGTTTTAAAATGATCCAATTTCTCTTATTTAAACAACCTAAGGTAAAACAAGGTAATATGTTGAAAATATTTAAGTGTGTTGTTTAGAATAGATTAAATTGATTGAAATATTTTGGTGACTAAATTTAACTCATTTACAAGATGTTTGAGTAACATTAAGCCATCTATACGTATATGCAATGCAAGCATAATATAGCAATCCTAATGATGCGTGGTTTTGTGACCTTACAACAGGTTTTACCTCTCGATGGATCTCAAGAGGCTTACAATCCCACCAGGCAGTGTACCTGACCGATGTAGTATAGGATAGTGGTAAGTACTGGGGATTGATCGTTCTCTCACAGGGAATAGTGTTCGTTAGGACAGAAAAACTACTCTAATAGGTCTAAGGGTGAAGGATAATTCTTTTTGTACTTTTATATTTTTAGGAAAGCAAGTAAAATCTCGGTTTTGAAGGAGTGGGCGGAATTAGTTGCTAGTCAACTAACCCAAAATAACTACAATTGCAAAAGAAATAAAATAAAATAACTAAACTATTTGGTTGTGAAAACAATATGGAGAAAAGTTGTGTTTACTTAGACTTCATTACTCCCTAACTATCTTTTACCGGTTAATTGATATGTATGTTACTTGTGTGGATGAAGGGTGTATTCCTAATAACTCATTGAGTGGCATACATATCTCTCCAATTCTATGAGCTCTTATCTCCTCCTATGCCATGCACGGCACAACCATAGGGATTGTAAACAGTGGCTCATGCGTTAAATACTACCTTAATAGCCTAGTATGCCTTGGCTACATGTTTCCAAAGACGTTCAAGCACGTTACCATAAAGGAGGTTGGCCAGTTTTCTTGAGCCTAACATTGATGGAACAATCATCCCAACAAACAACAACACATCAATTAACCAATAATTAATAGTTAGGTTTCATTAGATCTAAGCAAACACAAGAGAATTTAGCTACACATGTTAATTAAAAGACAAGCAAAAGAGATAATCAACCAACACATAGACATATTGATTGAATTAAAGTGAAGACTTATCTTTAATTAAGCATGAGGGTTCCAAGGGTTGGAAACCCTAAAAAGTACAGAAAATTCGTCTAGGGTTTGGTGCCAAAAGTTCTCCACAAAGTTCCACACTAATGAATGAAAAATAGAAAACTATATATAGACTTTTACACTCTGACGGCGTCAGGTTATAGGGTCTGACGCCGTCAGCCCGCCGCCATAAGGTTTCTCGGATGGCCTAGATCCACTTCTGACGCCGTCACCCTTTGTTGCCTTCTGGGCCGTCACTCTTTAAATTACAACCTGACGGCCTACCACCAATAACACCTGACGGCGTCAGGTGTAAAGTTCCCAAATCTTTCTGGCCCATCATTTGTAAATTGGTTTCCACTCCTTTGTCAATGTTTGCTGACGGCGTCACGTTGTGACTCTGACCCGTCAGGTAGTAATTCCTGCTTCTTTTGAGATTTTGTCGTTTTCTTCACTTTAATGCTCCAAAAACGTCCAAATATGCATGTTTTCCAGAATTCTTCTCAAAAGTACCTAAAATGACAAAAGGAACGATTTAGGGCAATATTTGATCACATTTATACGAATAAAGCTTAAATGACCCCTTAAAAGCGTAACACTTTTCGTCTCATCACCTAACACAAGAAATCTAGCGTAAGATCTAGTTAAGAATAAACCGAAAAACTAGCTATAAACTAATAGGGCACATATGCTTAGATATACAATTAGCTAAACTTCAAATAGCAACGGTTATCTAGTATATTCTATTAACAAAATATAATCAAAAAGAAATTCACATAACACATAAAACACTCGTCGTCGTTTTGTGTATTATATACACCAATGTTTACTTAGCTCGATTTTATTTGAAAATAAAATAGTTTCCTTCCCATTCTATAATTTAATTAAGATCAATATTTTGAAAACATAAATACTTAATTTTTCAAAAGTATATCAACTAGGAATGCCCGACTTGANTCAAAAAGAAATTCACATAACACATAAAACACTCGTCGTCGTTTTGTGTATTATATACACCAATGTTTACTTAGCTCGATTTTATTTGAAAATAAAATAGTTTCCTTCCCATTCTATAATTTAATTAAGATCAATATTTTGAAAACATAAATACTTAATTTTTCAAAAGTATATCAACTAGGAATGCCCGACTTGAAGGAAAAGGTAAAACAAAAGTTTTACGTTAAAACAAGACACAAATGTTTGACCACCGTGTAGTATTTTACCTTTCTGACAAATTTAACTTTGAAATGATTATTTTTAAGTATTTTTAAATGAAAGTAGACTCAATTACCTTTAAAACTCCGGGTGGCACGACTTCTACGGACTTACGGTTAATTTTATTTGATTTTTCAAAGTTTCTGAAAATCTGCCGAACAGACAGGCGGACCCCTTAATTTTAAGGGGGCCGCCCATCTGGTACTCAAAAATGCATTTTTTGTTAAAAAATATTTTCTAACTTTGCGGAAATGTGTGAAACTTTCTGAGTTTAATACCAAACATATAACACTTATTTTAAGCATAATTTTATTCCGAGCTAGTATAATTATTGTATATAACATCAAAACTATTACAAGTTAATCAACAAAACACTTTCATATTTAATCCTCCTTAATAGGTAATTTGATACATGGATCGTACTCAATTTTTAAAACCATTTGTTTTGAAAATTTGAGCGACGTGGCTCTTGATACCAATTGTGGAAAACTAGAAGGGGGGGTTGAATAGTTTACCTCTTTTTCGTTTTATAAAATGTTTGTTTCAAAATCTTCAAATAGAGTTTATTATGAAAATAATATGTAATCAATATGATCAATTATATATGTGTGCTTTTGAGTTTGTTTTCAAAACTTAGTTTTATGAATAGAGCTTTGGTTGATCTTTATGTGAATATGTTTTTCTTTTAAAATCTTAAAACGTTTTGTATCAAATTATCGATTAAGTTAAACTCAACATGAGAAGTGTGAATAATTCATCTAAGTCCATTAGACTATATCATATAATTATTCATCCTATAGCAATATTAACTTATATCTATCACATTCAACATCAAAACAATATAAGCAACAACCAACACATATATGCAAGCATAGATATAAATCGATAAATGCAAGAATAAATGTAAAGAGATAAGAGAAAGAAGATGCAAACCGGACACGATGATTTATAGTGGTTCGGCTACAAGGACACCTTCCTTGCCCTACTCCACTCCCCGAGTCACCTACTCGAGAGTTTTCTTCACTACTCAACAAGCTCCCTTTTGGCGGAGAAAACCGTACACAACTTTCGCTTGCTTGCATCCGATGATGATGAATTGTGGAAAATTTCTCGTGCTATAGACTCGGCTGTCAACGCACGTTCGTCACTAGAAGAAACCGCTCAACTCTCCGAAGAAGGCCTTTGTAAACTTGAGAAAAGGGTTGACTATCTTATTGAAAAACGAAAGAAACCCTTAATTCCACGACGAGCAACAGTCAACTCTGTCTCAAACATAGCCAATACTGTTGTCCGAATCACCCCTTAGGGAAAATGCTAAATCCTTCTATAAGCATGCTCAACACAATCCACCTCCTCAGGAACTTAGTCCAACATTCGAAGCTCGAATGAGAGAATATATGTAGGATACTAGTTAACATCACAAACATGAATAATCATGTGGTTTGGTTCGTTCCAAGCAAGAGAGAAAGAAAGGAATTCTAGAGAGAGAAAGTAGAGAGAGAAAGAAGTGAAGCCTTAGAGAGAAAACCAAAAAAAAGAAAATGAGATTATGAGAGAAGGCTTACCCTCTCCAAGGATGGAGAGGGGTTTATATACATGGGTTTTGCCACTAGGGCGTGCCACTTGGGCTGCGGATCAGGTATGCAGTGGGTAAAGACCCGTCCTTCTTCCGCGAACTAATCTAATTCTAAACTACGTATAACTAACTAGTGTAACTACTACGAGCTAAACAATGCTTAATCATATCTGGGGTGACCGAATCTTTCTTATGGGTGACCGAATCTTTCTTATCCAAAAATCGTATTCCTAACAATTTATGTCAAAACATTCCGAACGGTTGGCAAAATTTGAGGAGACCGTCTAAAAACAGAAGGAGGAGATGGAAGAGAAGATGGCGGAGATGATGGACCTGTTGAAAGAGTATACGAAACAAAATCTCTCGAAAAAGTGTTGGTGCGAAGAGATGTCGAGGCTCCTAACACCAAATTTGTTAACGCTATCTCTGTTATCAATGAGGGCGACAATAAAGGAATAAGGAAGTTGATAACTAAGGAGGCTAACAAAGTCGACCTCATTCCACTTAATGATGGAAACACTAAGGCTAGCAATTGCAATTCAGATAAGGGAGGGGAGGAAACTTCTAAGGAGCACCCAATGGAAGAAGCACCAAAATCACAACAAGTAAGACATTACTTGAACCACGAAATAAACAAAGAAACTATAAACGATTGGGCAAGAAACTATCGACGTACTCATCCACCCAAAAAGGGGTCCAAAAAGATGAAACCGGACGATGAATCTGACACGTTACCTGGAGGACAATTGTATGAGAGCCTCATGAGATAGAAGCTAGTCACAAAGCAAGAATCCTATGAGGTCTTTGAAGTACCATGTGGCGTGAGAAAACTCAAGTATCTGGATGCGGTGGCTGACCAAGGTTCCGATGTAAATTTGATGCCTTTGTCCATTTATGTTTAGTTAACTGACGAACCACCATCCATCACCCACACTAAACTCTCTTTTGCTAACCATTCTTATGAATACCCATTAGGAATAGCAGAAGATGTTTTAGTCAACGTTGCTGGATTCATGTATCCAGTTGACTTCATGATCATTGATAGGGGTGATGTAAATATGCCAATAATTCTTGGGGCACCCTTTCTCACTATAGCTAGAGCACAAATCGACTATGAAAGTAGTACTATCCGAATTAAAAAGGGAAAGAAAATGATAAGCTTCCTGACGATCCCACGATATTTGAGAGAAATCATTCTGCAAAAGAAGATGGAAGCGGACTCTAGTGTACTTCGTGGTCATGTTCGAGAAAAAATCCTCGCATGGGAGGCAAGGATTAAGAATAACAAAGAAGTTGAGATTGGATAATGTAAGGGTAGAAATAAGAATTCTATGGGGGTCGATGAGCAAGCCGAGAACTCTGTAAAGTTTACAGAAGGAGACTCGGTGCTCTTAAGACATTCTGAGATAAAAGTACCTCTCGATGAACCAAGTCCCTGGTGGTATGGACCATTCACAATCAAAAGCCTAAGTCAGAATGGGGTAGTGACCTTGAATAGCAAAAGAGGAGGAGAGGTGACTGCGAATATCAAACGATTGAAACATCACCACCCTGATAGCAAGGATTATATCTATCAGGGATACGTCATATCACGAGATGGAGTCACGTAATAGTACGTGGCTTTGACTCTAGCTACAAGACTCGTTAATAAAGAAAAGCGCTTCTTGGGAGGCAACCCAAGCTTTATTTGTTTTGTTTGTTTGTTTGTTTGATTTTATTTGCTTCCGTATGTATGTTTTATTTTTATTGTCATTGATTCATGTTTCAAAATTAAATTGTGAAAATGCTTTATCTTGTTTTTAACTTCGTCTTAACAACATATAAAGGTATTTCGCAAAAGATAAGTGTAAGGGAAATCTGAATTTGTTTTTAAGAACAAAGATTGAACATGAATCATAGCAATATTAAATAAATATACATATCAGTATTTTTTTGAGTCAAATGCTTGTATCGAGTCATAATGAATATTTTGCAGGAATTCCAGGAATTAAGGTATAGGTTTTTCAAGAAATTTTCCGGAAACTAAACATAAGAATTTCTGTCAGGCCATGATGGGCGTGGGATTGCGACCACGCAACAGGTTTTACCTCTCAAGGGATCTTGAGAAGCTTGCAATCCCACCAGGTAGTGTACCTGGTCGGTGTAGTATAGTGCAGTGGTAAGTACGGGGGATTGATCGTTCTCTCACAGGGAATAGTGTTCGTTAGGATAGAAAAACTACTCTAAAAGGTCTAAAGGTGAAGGAAGATTATTTTTGTATTTTTGTTTTTTATGGAAAGCAAGTAAAATCTCGGGTTTTGGAGGAGTGGGCGGAATTAGTTGCTAGTCAACTAACCCAAAAACTACAATTGCAATAAAAATAAAATAAGTAAACTATTGTGGTTGTGAAAACTTATATGGAGACAAATGTGTTTACTTAGACTTCCTTACTCCCTAACTATCTTTTACCGGTTAATTGGTGTATGTATTACTTGCGTGGATGACGGGTGTATTCCTTAACAATTCATGGGGTTGCGTACATATCTCCCCAATTCTATGAGCTCTTATCTCCTCCTACAACTATGCGTACACATAATCATAGGGATTGTAAACAGTGGCTCATGCATTAAATACTACCTTAATAACCTAGTATGCATTAGTTACATGTTTCTTAAGACGTTCAAGCATGTTACCATATAGGAGTATTGCTAGTTTTCTTAAGCGTAACATTGATGAAACATTCATCCCAACAAAGTAATAACACACCAATCAACCAATAATTAATAGTTAGGCTTCATTAGATCTAAGCAAACACAAGAAAAATCTAGCCTAGCATGTTAATTGAAAGACAAGCATAAGATATAATTAACCAACACATAGACATATTGATTAATTTAAGTGAGGACTTATCTTTTATTGAACATGAAGGATTCAAGGGTGAAAAACCCTTGAAAATACAGCCAAATTCGTCTTTAGGGTTTTTCCCAAACTTGTACCAAAAGTTCCACACTAATGAATGAAAAATAGAAAAGTATATATAGATTTTACATTCTGACGGTGTCAGGTTATGGGTTCTGACGCCGTCAGCTCGCCGTCATTAGGGTTCTCGGATGGCCTAGATTTACTTCTGACGCCGTCACTCTTTATTTTGCTCTGGGCCATCACTCTTTAAGTTAACACCTGACGGCCTACTTTCTCTACCACCTGACGCCGTCAGGTGTAAACATCTTGTTTTCTTCATAGGGCGTCTAGTGTAATCTGATTTTACTCCTTTGTCAATGTTGGCTGACGGCGTCACCTTGTGACTCTGACGCCGTCAGGTAGGATTTGCAGCTTCTTTTGAGACTTTGTCGTTTTCTTCACTTTTATGCTCCAAAAACGTCCAAATATGCATGTTTTCCAGAATTCTTCTCAAAAGTACCTAAAATGACAAAAGGAACGATTTAGGGCAATATTTGATCACATTTACTCGAATTAGGGCTTAAATGACCCCTTAAAACGGGTACACTTTTCGTCTCATCAGGCCACTCTGACGGCGTCAGGCCTATAACCTGACGACGTCAGGTGTAAAATTCTGGAAAATTTTTTGCAAGTTTTGTTTTTCTGCCAGAACCGTAATGTTTTATTAAATCTTTAACTTATAAATTCCAGGAATCTGCAAACATTCATTTCACAAGCATTATATCTTTATTTTCTTTCTAGGATCTTATTTTATGTAGATTTTACCGCTGATGTTATGCAAGGTTTCTTGTTTGTTTTCTCAGGTTTAACAAGTTATTTTGGACAAGGAGATGTACATGGAATCAAGCTTTTGGTGCTGCTTTAATCTTGGAGCTTCTACATCATCTTAGGAGAAGATATAACCATGTTACCACATTATCCACACCCAACGAATCAGGGGAGTATTTGTTTTCATTCTTTTACCTTCTTTACTTTTACATCTTTTTATTTGAACATTGGGGACAATGTTCATCTTAAGTGTTAGGGGGGGGGGGTAAATGATGATACTTTAGAGAATGCAATTGCACTTGATTTTTATTTTTTTAATGGTAGGTGTGTAATAAAACTAAGAGAAATATTTGTTAGGGCAATTTTAGCGCCAAATTTAAATTTTTTTACAACATATAGGAGTGAAACTTTGGTCTTAATGAGCATCTCATGGATAGGAGTTGTATGACTATCACAAAACCGTACCACTCGAAAATTTTCCACCCCAAATATGTGAGGTTCGCCCCTAGAATTGATAGGAAAAGTATTTATGCTTGTGTGTGTACCGGTAGCACTTAGATTCTAGAACTTGCGTTAGGACCATCCCAAGTCCACAAGTGAGACTACATTCGTGTAGTTAGATTTACTACATGATAAGAGGCATTAGGATAACCCCTTTGTTTTACACCTGTTTGTTTTTATTATAATTACATTGGCTACATTGGTCAAGTAATTCTCCCACACCCTTGCGATGTACCCATTTTTGGTACACGATACCCCTAGTACACCCCTCAGAGCCTATCTTTTTCGTTTCTTACTTTAAGCATTTTACCTAAAGGAAGAATTTGTTTACAATCCACCCCCAAATGTACACCCAAATCGCCTTAGCCTACCTTGTATGCACTCACCTTTAGTGCATTATTGTGACAACATTTGTTTAAGCCCTTAGTTAATTTTCTAATTGATTACATGGTTGCTAAGTCGAGTCATATATTGTACATATTGTTTTGGGACGATTGGGACTCATGGGTAAAGTACTAGTGTAATGGAGTAATGGGGAAGAACATCAACTATTACCCCCATATGTGCAAAATATTTTAAAGTACTCCAAGGGTTTCGATTATCTTAATTCGAGTCATTAGTATAGTATTTGTAAAGTATGTAAAAGTTCAAGTGTAAGGGGAGAACCAAGGCCCCTATGATGTATTATTTTGGATGGTAGGGCAAGAGTATATGCAAAAAATATAAAAAAAATAATAAAAAAATATATAGAAAAAAGAAAAGAAGAAAAACATACGGACTACCATCCCGTTTCCTTCTATGTTTATTTTATGTTTTCAATTGTTTTTGATTAGCTTAAGTTGAGTCGAGTCTTGGCTTAGCAACACCGCATTGTACATGTAATTAACAAAGATTATTAACTCGCCACTAGTAAAATATCCTTTATCCAACAAAACCGTGTTTATCATATCCCTACACCTCATGTTACAACCCTTTGAAAAACCCTCTTTGATAGTTTATCTTAGGTGCTTACGCCTAGTGGAGAAGGTTTTTGATCCTTTCCCAAGCCTATGGTAATCTATTTGCTATGACAGGTAGTGAGAGATATTATTCAGTTTCATTTGTGATATGTACTTTTATAACACCCGAGAGATGTGAGTATCTAAACACTATTTGTGAGGTGCTAGTGTATAATCTCTGTGCTTATTTTGATTAAAGTGGAACGACTATTTGTTGTAATTACTTTTATATTAGTGTTAAATGACTCCTAGCTTGTATTTTTATTAGAATAAAAGCGCATTTGCTTGAGGACAAGCAAATCTCAAGTGTAAGGGTATTTGATGAGGCGAAAAGTGTTACGCTTTTAGGGGATCATTTAAGCCCTAAGTCGTAATTATTTGATCAAATATTGCCTCAAATCGTTCCTTTTGTCATTTTAGGGGAGAAGAAATCTGCAAAGGGAAGCATTTTGGACGTTTTTGGAGCATAAAAGTGAAGAAAACGACAAAGTCTCAAAATCATGCTGGAAACAGTACCTGACGGCGTCACGTTATAACAGGTGACGGAGTCAAGTGATGGCAAAGAGGTGGATATGAAGATTACACATGACGGGCCAGAACTATTTTGGAGCTTGAAGATGATGGCGTCAGCCTTTGAGGAGCCCTAGGAAGTCACGTTGAAGTTAAAGAGTGATGCCCCAGAACACCCTATAAGGTGACGGCGTCAGATGTGGATCTAGGCCATCATGGAACCCTAATCACGGCGAGGTGACGGTGTCACACCCTATATGGTGACGCCGTCAGATTGTAAAATTTATAAATACTCTTATAATTTTCAATCATTAGTGTGCAACTTTTGGGAGAACTTTAGGGATAAACCCTAGGTCGAGTTTTTCTGTATTTTCAAGGGTTTTTCTCCCTTGATTCATTCATGCTTAATTAAAGATAAGTCTTCCTTCAAATCAATCAATATGTCTATGTGTTGCTTGATTGTATCTTGTGCTTGTCTTTACTTTAACATGTTAGGCTAGGTTTTCCTTGTGTTTGCTTAGATCTAATGAAACCTAGCTATTGATTATCACTAGTACAAAAATGGCCTTTCGTCACACATGGTCGATTTTGAACGGTCACACGGTAACATTTTTACGTGACTAAATGTACTCGAATAAAATAAACAGCCACACTCGTTCCGACTTGTGTGACCATTTCGGAAGATATATGTCACACATTTGTGTATTTATGTGACTAGAGGGTAACTGGTAAATATTTTTCGATCATTTAGTCACTTTTAATTTGGGACGTGTGACCGATACAAATCAGCTTTAAACATTAGTCACACTACAAATATACATATGTGACAAATATATGTCACACAATTGAACAGTGTGACCAAAATCCATATATGGTCACATGAAGTAATTGTATATGTGGCTAAATCATATAGTCAAGTTTGTCACACATTATTTAATAGTGACTAGTATTCATTTGTTGTTAAATATTTACTCCGTATTACACTTAGAATAAATTTTTCCCCAAAATTTAGTCTCCCTCTCAAAATTTTCATCAGATCCCGCCCTCATTTTCCCTCAAATTCAAAATTACATTTTCAGATCCCTCAATTTTTCTGTACCCTCAAACCTTGCTTATTCAGCCACACACTTACCCTTATCCTTCTCCCCCAAAATCAAATCATATCCATTTGTTCATCACCAACTACAAACCATCTCATTCCGTAGTTTATCATCTTCACCATACAACAATCATCGAATACATCCACATGAACCAGAACCCAACTCCATTCACCATCGTTGCTCTGATTTAAAAGCTATTAATCTAGAAACCAGGTAATATAACATGTTATATGTTCAATTTAGAAACCAATTTAATGTTTTCATGGGTTAATTTATTATTCTTTTGATTTTCGAATTTAGGGTTTGTGTAAACCCGAATCTATAAACTTGTAACATCATTTCTATAATAACTATTGCTTATTACATGTCGATTTCCTTTACTTGTATACTCAATATATTCTTATTTACTTGTCTTTGTACAAGTAAATAGCTTGGTTAAGGTTTAAATGTAAATAGTTCATACTACTTTCTCTCTTTATTGAAGCATTTTATTTGTGCAATTGATTTTTTTTACATATAACTATACCTAAGATAAACTAAGTGAATTTATTTCTTGCAGCTTTATTTCAAGACAACTGTCGTACACAACGAGCAATAAAAAGTGCTTAGATCATTAGTGCCTTTTGGCGAATTATGTCTTTCTCATCTATATGTCATATGTGCTCTTTGGGCACCATCTCAGATTTGATGTGGTAAAATACATGACCATGCTCTTTACAGTTGATAAATTACAGGTTGGGAAAGGGGTACGGGTTAAAAAGGGCACCTTTTGGTAGATGTCAAATTGGGCGGGTTGAGTTGAGATGACATAATTTTTGTTTAACTTTTCAAATATGTTAGTAAAAGATCTGTGAAATATGGTTATATGTATTTGTACACTTGGAATCCTACAGAGATATGGTTAACTGGGACTTGGTTGATATGGTATCCTAATTAATGACCTGGTATACTAATAGTGATATGGTAAATCTAAAGGTTTCTTTTTTATTCATGGTTTCAAATGAACATGGTCGGATCTGGTTTGGAGGTTGCGATTGTTAATGTTGTAGTGATAAAAACCATGCCTAACCAAGCTTTTTAATGGTCGAAAAATTGGTTATTGAAAGGTAAATGATGGTTTTTCTGGTGGACCGGATACGCGGTTTTGTATTTTTTTGGCTATGTTTTGGTGGTGCTTTGATTTTTAGTCTATACTCTATGTAGGTACTGAACTACTGATATATGGTGGATTGGTTAACGGGTAAAAGTGGTTGTAGGTTTTAATGGGTTTACGTAGGGCGGGTTGGTTAACAGGTAAAAACTGGTTAATGTTGGTCCTGATGCGGCTCGAGCTCTCGCTATTTTTTCATATGTCCTGTTTTCAAGTCATTCTACATTTTTTTTCCTCCTGGGTAAAGGGTACTACCCGGGACCAAACCTTCTTAGAAAGTGCTTTATTTGTGCCTATGTTTTTGCTAACAAGCAAGTTGAATTATATTATTTCGAACGGTTGTTTTTCATTCAAATGTAGTTTTTATGTGCTTGCGTGAGTTGAATTAAATTATTTTGAAAGATTTTTGTTTCATTTAAATTTAGTTCCTTAAATGGTCTTTGTACCTGATAGGTTGATTCCCATACAAAGTCTGATGATACAACTACTTCTGGTAAGTTAAAGGATGAGATCATTCCAGTCAAATTTATGGTAAAAGTGTCTTTCTTTGTATAGAATGGAGAGGGTAACTTTTTTAAAATATGATAACACCTCCGGAGCGCAAGGAAATACTTCGGTTTTGTTGATAAGAGTGATTTGTGACAAGATTCGGTGACACGAAGGTATACTGCTTATGAGGCTATGCAAAGAGTATGCTTCAAAGGGTTATAAGCATTTCTATTTTATGACACTGAACGGTAGTGAGGTTTGTGAGTCTCTTGTTCTTTTTCTTTATGATAGTAATTGATTTATAATAGTGGATAGTTTATGTCTTACGTAATCATCAAAAGCACCAGTAGAAACAATCTATATATTGACTTTTGAAGTTAACAAGTATATTTCTACCGCACGCTGCGGCGGATTCGGATATCGACTAGTGCTTAGACTGATTACTTATATGTTTAATTTGTCAAATCACCACTTACCTTGTGTTCTTTTTGACCAGTGGATGGTGAATGTGGAAGTGCATTGGAATCTTCGCAATAGGAGATATTAAGAAGGTATGAACATATATTACTATATGTTTATAATTACAATGGACAGTGGGCAGTGTAGTGGTTAAAGGAAGATATGATAGTGCGGCTGGCACAAATGTTACTGCCGCTGGAACAAATACTACTGCTGGATATGTTACTGTTGCTAGAACAAGTTCTGCACATGAAGAATGTCCAAGCATGTTGGGAATTACACTAACAGTTACCACGGCTAAGCATGAAGATAACCACTGCTGAAGAATGCACTAGAAGTGGAAACACATTACCACTGCTAGTACATACTATTACCACTGCTATTAGGATAACTGTTATGTAATCGTGTATTGATAAGTATAGAATAGATTGTGTGCATATTCTATTTAGATAACATTATACTTATCTTGTAAAGGACTCCTTGTGCTATAAAAGGAGGTCCTAGGATAAAGTTCTTCACACGTTTTTGTAAGAGCTTCAAGGTTGTAAACCCTAGTGATATTCAGATCACTCGTATTCAATATATTGAAGCTATAAGTTTGGTTAAACTTTGTGTCACTTTCATACAACTGTTCTTACTCACAACACATCATATAAACAATCTTCTAAGTACTACTAAGTATATTCCGCGTACTTACTAGTATAAATCAAAGTATCATTCTAACACAAGGTGTGTGTTTTAGATCCATCAAGTGGTATCAGAGCCAGGTTTCTGATACTTTGATTTAGAAGATCCAAGGAACAAGCTTAACCACTTCACTCAGATCAATGGAGATGGAAAATAACCAGTCCAACTCTGCTCCAAGGCTTCCCAAGCTCAAACTCAATGAGTTTGAGATGTGGAAGATAATGATTGAGCAATACTTCCTCATACAAGACTATGCTTTGTGGGAGATCATCTTAACTGGTGACTCCTTCAAGCCTGAAAAGAAGATTGAGAAAGTTGGTGACAAAGAAGTAGTAATAGTTTCTGCACCTTCTACTAGTGATGAAAGAACATAGAAGAAGAATGACATGAAGGCAAGAAGCTTGTTGCTAATGACTCTTCCTAAAGATCAGATCATTGCTTTTAGTAAGTACAAAACAGTAAAAGAACTTTTTGAAGAGATCTGCTCAGTATATGGTGGTAATGATGCTACCAAGAAAACTCAAAAGACATTGTTGAAGCAAAGTTATGAAAATTTCTCCGCTTCAAGCAATGAATCTCTTGACAGCATCTTTACCAAACTCCAGAAGATAGTAACACAATTGACTGTGTTTGGAATTGAGGTAGATCAGGAAGACCTCAATTTAAAATTTCTAAGAAGTTTGCCTTCTGAGTATCATACTAATGTAACAGTCTGGGAAAATAAACCAGAAATTGAAAGTATGAAACTCAATGATCTTTACAATAATTTCAAACTCATTGAGCAAAGATTGAAGAAGGCTGAGAAGCTTGGTACATGCTCTGGAAGCTGGCATTGTTGTCAACCTCTGTTGATGATGATCTTCTGAAGATGACAGTGATGAGGAGATTGCCACTGCTGGTTCTACACTTTCCACTGGTAATGCAATTGTTACCACTGCAGGTTCCAAAAAGAAGGTTGTTGTTCTTAGAGATCCTACCTTTTATGCCTTCATCTCAACTCAAGTTAATGGCTCAATATTAACTCATGAAGACTTGGAACAAGTTGATGATGATGACTTGGAAGAGATGGACATAAAGTGGCAGATAACACTTCTTAGCATGAGGGCTAAGAAATTCTTCAAAAGGATTGGAAAACCAATTACCATCAATGGTAATGAAACTGCAGGCTTTGACAAGAAGAAATTGGAATGTTTCAACTATCACAAGTTGGGGCATTTTGCTAGAGAGTGCAGAAGACCTAGGAAGCAGGATAACAGGTCTACTTGGTACAAGCAAAAGAAGGAACCAAATGTGGAAGAACCAAAGGCTATGTTGGCAATTGATGGTGTAAGCTGTGATTGGAGTTTCATGGCTGATGAAGAAGAAGAATCCTCAGATGTTTCTTGCTACAGAACATGCTCTCATGGCCTTCTCTGACTCTGAGGTACAAAAATTTGAATGTTGCTCTAAAACATGTACGACTTCTAGAGAATGTGAAAGGCTAAATGAACTGTTAGAAAACCAAAGAACAGAGTTGTTTGCTAATTACAACTTGTCAAATCATAAAAGAGGCATATCTGTATTAAAAACAACTAGAGCATTATAGAGAAAATGAGACTAAATATAATGATGAAATGGTAGTCTTAAAAAGAGAGCTAGATCATAAGATAACAGTTAATGAGGCACTTAAAGAAGAGCTTGAAAAACTAAGGAAGATAAATGAGAATGTTAATATCTCTGTTGACACCTTATATTATCAGTCTAAGTCAATTGATAAATTTTGGGAAGCACAAATCACAAACAAAGCTAAGTCTGGTTTAGGATACAATTCAGTTCCTCCACCACTAATGGGTGTTCCAGCACCTCCTGCTATTGATTTAGCACATACAGGCCTAGAAGAATTTCTGGAACCTAGTCTTGAATATGGCCCTCCCAAATTTGTAAAAAGTGAAGAACAGGTTAAGCATGAATCTGATGCTTTTGAAAGTGCTAGTGACTCATCTTTAGTAGATGAGAGTGTTAAAAAGAAAGTAGAAACTTCTGTCCCACAGGTTGTTAATACCATTACAGAGGAACCTAGGAAACAAGTTAGTAAACCTAGACCAACTGTAAGGTATGCAGAGATGTATAGACACAAGTCATCAACTCCTAGGGGTAACCAGAGGAGTTGGAATCATGTAAAATCTCAACAACTAGGTAGTGAGTTTGTCATGAACAATAAAGCATGTCATATATGTGGTAGCTTTGAACATTTGCATGCTAAATGTGACTATCATGTTGGGAGAAGGGAAGTTTTTGGGAATAAGAGGGTGGAATCAAAAAAGTTTCAAAACAAAACACACCCTAATTCACACAGCAACATGATCCTAAGAGCAGTTCAACTAAGAAGTGGGCATAAACCTTTTGCCACTGCTAAAACTATTAACACTGCTCACCCCAAATCACTTGTTTCAAGTTCAAAACCTAAAAAAACTTTTGTTAAATATGCACAAACAGGGAAAAGGACCTTTTATAATAAAAGGGTTAATTATAACCAACGGTGGGTACCAAAAGTTAAACCAGCAGTTTCCACTGCACAGTCAAAAGTTCCCACTGCTAGTATTGTGAACAAGAACTGGGGTAACATGGGAAATGCTATGAAGACCTCAGCACGTTGGGAATGGAAACCAAAAGGAAATACCTCCACAACCAATCCCAATGGTGTATCAATGACCTTTGATAGATTTAACTATATTGATACACGAGGCAGATCCAAGTCAATCATGCCTTGGGTCTCTAAAAGAAACTAACTCCTTTATTTTATGCGCAGGAACATCCAAAGACCAAAAGAACAGATCAAGGCTATACAGACAGTGGATGTTCAAGGCACATGACTGACAAGAAGTCCTATCTCTCAAATTTTGAACCTTATGATGGACAATTTGTCAGCTTTGGAGGTGGAGTTGGTGGAAGAGTTACTGGTAAAGGTGTAATCAAAACTGGTAACTTGGATTTTGAACCTGTGTACTATGTAAAAGAGCTTAAGTACAATCTCTTTAGTGTGTCACAGATATGTGACAAGAAAAACAATGTTCTTTTTACTGAAGATATGTGCTTTGTTCTTTCTAAGGATTTTAAGATGCCTGATGAAAGTCAGTCCTACTTAAAATTCCTAGAAAAGGCAACTTATATAGCTTTGATATGAATAACATTGTTGCTAAAGATGATTTTGCTTGCTTGATTGCAAAGGCCACAGTGGACAAATCCATGCTATGGCATAGAAGACTTGGTCATATTAATTTTAAAACCATAAATAAAATTGTTAAAGATGGTCTGGTAATAGGCTTGCCTCAGAAAAGATTTGAAAATGACCAAACCTGTGTTGCTTGCCTCAAAGGCAAACAACACAGAGCTTCTTGCAAAACAAAGGCTTTTAACTCTATTGCTCACCCACTTTATATGTTGTATATGGACTTGTTTGGTCCTACATCAGTGAGTAGCATAAATCTTAAGAAATATTGTCTTGTTGTAACTGATGATTTTAGTAGGTTTACATGGGTTTTCTTTCTTAGAACTAAGGATGAGACAACTGGCATCCTTAAGACCTTTATAACTGAAGTAGAAAACCTAAATGATAAGAAAGTTAAAGTTATCAGGTGTGACAATGGGACAGAGTTTAAAAATAGAGTTATGGATGATTTTTGCAGAGATAAAGGTATTAAAAGAGAATTTAGTGTAGCTAGAACTCCTCAACAAAATGGTGTAGCTGAGAGGAGAAATAGGACACTAATAGAGGTTGCTAGAACCATGTTGGCAGATTCAAAATTACCAATTACGTTTTGGGCTGAAGCAGTTAACACTGCTTGTTATGTGCAAAATAGGGTTTTAGTGGTAAAAACAAAGAACAAGACACCTTATGAGTTCCTTATGAGTTATTTAGAGGTAGACCCCTTATCCTAGATTTCATGAGACCATTTGGATGTCATGTCACAATTCTCAATACCATAGATCATCTGGGTAAATTTGATAGGAAATCTGATGAAGGGTACTTTGTTGGGTACTCCATGGTTAGTAAAGCCTTTAGAGTCTACAATTTAAGAACCCAAAAGATTGAAGAGAATCTGCATGTTGAGTTTCTAGAAAACAAACCTAATGTTGAAGGAACTAGCCCAGAATAGTTGTTTGATCTTGATACTCTAACCCATACCATGAATTATGTGCCTATCTCTATAGGTACAGATACTAATGATTTTGCAGGTTCAGAAGAGTTTGTTGATGATATCATTTTTGGCTCTACAAAGCCAGAGATGTGCAAAGATTTTGAGAAACTTATGAAAGATGAGTTCAAGATGAGTTCTATGGGTGAACTCACATTCTTTTTGGGACTTCAAGTACATCAAAGGCCAGATGGAATCTTCATCAATCAAGACAAATATGTGGCTAAGATACTTAGGAAGTTCAAATTCACTGATGCAAAGTCCTCTAGCACACCTGCAGACAAGGGTACACATCTGCTTCTAAAGGAGAACAGTAGAGAAGCAGTTGATGTACATATGTACAGATCTATGATTGGTTCCTTGATGTATCTCACATCATCAAGGCCAGACATTATGTTTGCAGTATATGCCTGTGCAAGGTTTCAGGTCACTCCCAAAGAATCACACTTGACTACTGTGAAGAAGATTTTCAAATATCTTAAAGCATATCCTCATTTGGGATTATGGTATCCTAAGGAATATCCTATGGAGTTGGTTACCTACTCAGATAGTGATTACGCTGGAGCTAGTTTGGATAGAAATTCTACAACAGGTGGATGCCAATTTCTTGGATGTAGATTGGCATCATGGCAGTGCAAGAAACAAACAATGGTGGCAACTTCATCAACTGAGGCAGAGTATGTGGCTCCTGCAAGTTGTTGTGCTCAAGTTCTATGGCTTCAAAACCAACTTTTAGACTATGGGTACAATTTTATGAATACCATCATTTATATTGACAATAGCAGTACCATATGCATAATTAAAAATCTTGTTCAACACACTAAGACTAAACATATTGAAATTAGACATCACTTTATAAGAGATTGTTATGAGAAAAAGCTAATTCAAGTTGTTAAAATACATACTGATGACAACTATGCTGATTTATTAACAAAAGGGCTTGATGTGGGAAGGTTTTAGTACTTGGTAACAGGTATTGGAATGCTTATCCATAAAATTTTGATGTCTAATGATCTTTAGTATTGAGGGGAGGTTTTTGGTACTAAAATTGTTGCATATGTTTTGTATATTGTTTGTCCACTAACTTTTATGCAGCGGATAAAGATAACAGTGGAAACTCAATTGCAAACAGTGGCAAGTTTTGCTCTCACAGTGGAAA